>MDKI01172573.1:0-14607 GCA_005239505.1 Nicotiana paniculata | reverse complement strand
ACACCTAAAATGCACGGTATATGATGCTAAAAATCATGAATTCTAGCCACGCATCAGTTATCCTATCAATTTGGGTGCCATCATGTCCACCAACATTACATTAGTTGTCCAGAAATATGAGAGATCATACCCATACCCGAACTTCCTCACAGAGTATTTCAATGATCAAAAGGTGGATCCGAGGTAGTATGATACAAAAGTAAAGGCCAAGAAGCCTTTATCATGGTACCACCTACATGGTGCTGACAACCTGAAGTTCAAGGGTAAGGCAACTCCCTCCGCTAGCCAGTCTGAGGAGCCAACGGTAGTAGTTATTGATTCAGCTGCTGAGCCTTCCACAGATGACATGCCTTCTACAGCAACCATACCACTACCTTCTTCTTCTAGACCATCAGCTCCATTATCAGTGCTAGATTTATCCACTTATCCACAGACTGCTCTACGAATCTCCCAGACATTGGCGAGACTCAACAACTGGATGCAGGTAGCTACTTCAAAGTTGTCTTATATATCTAGTGATGTTGCAGCACAGTCCTCTGCCCCAGCAGCACCACAGGTACCTCCGTCAGTGGAGGAAACATTGAAGAAGATTCTAGACAACCAGAATACCATTATGGAGACTCTGGTGGCGTATGGCGAGGTCATTGAGGAGTTGGGAAAGCAAGCAAAGAATATGCGGAAGTCTCAGGCGTCGAAGAAGTCAATGGAGAGGTTGAGAAAAGAGATTGCCAAGATTGCATCTGTCGGAGATCTACCATTGGACCTGCTTATGGATCCAGTAGTCCCAGCAACAAAGGCAGCAGCAGCAGTACCCGAGGCATCAGAGGCAGTAGCCGACCAGTCTGAGGAGTCGGATGCTACTGCCTACACAGCTAAAGAGATGATCCAGATGCTCAGCAACCCTGTTGTCCCTCAGCCAGATGATGATGAGATACAGCTAGAGGAGACCGAGGGTGATGCGGATGCCATGCAGACTGATACAACATAGGGAGTTATATTAACTCTCTTCCTTCCCTATTCTTATTTTTGTTAAGCATTGGGGACATTGCTTATTTTCATTTGGGGGTGGTCTATTTTGATTGATTAACATTGATATTGGCCTGTAATAACTCGTATACTATTTTTCTTTTATCTTTATTTTCTCTATGGTATGTATATTGATCATGCCCAACTCTAGTCCTAAAAAGGATAAGCGGTCGCTGCAAATATAATCCGTTCTATAAGTCCGGAGTCAAATCCCACATAGAGCTAAGGTTTCGTTGTTCAATATTGCTAAGAAACTCAAGTCCAAACAATTTCCTAATTATTGAGATTATAATATTTATTTCTAACTAATTAACTAAGAAACTAAAGCAGTAAATACTAAAGATGCTAAGGGTTGGAGATTAAATTTAGGAGGTCTAGAGTTATGATTTCCCCAACTGTCGGAATCCTTCCCGCTATGTTTTCTATAATTTCGCATATGTATTCTCTACTGGTCGTGAGAACTTTAGGTACCGTAATTCTCTCTCGAGCAACTATAATAATTTACTAGACATATTCTCTCGAACTACGCTAGTTGGCTTTATCTAACCGCTCATTATGACCACGTCAAGGCTTTATTTTTTCTAAACCTACCTTTAAACCTGCTGTAATGATTTCTCACATACGTTAGGAGTGACGTTGTTCAACAACAACCTAAATATATATCTTTTCTCAAGCAACACATAATAAATAGGCACAGTGAATCGATGGCCATTCAATGGACAACAATAAACACGTAATTGAACAAGTAGAGAAATCCAACGGCTCAATTATATAAAAACATAACAAGAATTTATCCTACAAAAGGTTCCATCAAAACCCTAGATAATAAATTAGCTATTCATAATAGTATGTAAAAATATAATACTAAAAAGTCGTAACCAACAATGAAAAATAAGAATAGGAAGGAAAAACTCGTAGAAGAATTCCTCGCCTTGCTCCCATTGTGTCTTTGCCTCCTTAGGTCGAATCTCTGTCTCAAATATATCCAATCTCCTCAAAATACCATTTTTCCATGTATATATACCAAGTTGGGTCGAACCCAAACAATTATACCTTCTCTTACGCGAAAAAGGACAGTTTTTTGGTCTGGAGTAGCGCGGCCGCGCTAAGATCACGCTAGTGGCCGCGCACATCGAAAAGTTTCTGCCTCATTTGCGCGTCACGTCCGCGGTCGCGGTTTCTACTGCGTCTTTTACCCTTTTTCGTTTGGAATTTGGAAAAAAGTAAAACATGAAAGTTGTATCCCTTTGAGTTAGCTTTCCAAACATATATTATATAGCCCAAATGGCGTTTGGATCAAAGATTTATGTGTATTTTACTAGATAGTGCACAATATGCCTCCTCGAGTCATTGTTTGTTCTTAACTATCAGATTTGACCCCCGAACACGATCGCGGCTTAATTACTTGGGCTTTTACTCAGACTTCAAATCTCCAAATCACTTTAATTCATTCCATTACATCTATATAGTTCGGAATCACTCCTACAAGTCATAAAACACACAATTAGTGCAAAACACTAGCGATTAAAGCTCAAACTCCATTAAAGTGCAGTAAACTAGAGTGTAATAAGCTACTAAAATACGCAATTATAGCCTATCATCAACACCCCGCACTTAAACCATTGCTCGTCCTCGAGCAATCAAACTACACTTTTTATAGGCACGACCTTTTTAAGCAATTCTCCTAACTCATCACACCTAGAATATTTAAAATAGACTAAGTGCAAAAGCGTAACATTTTCACCCCAAGATTTGACTCACAAGTATCACGCATTATTCACAACTCACCCACTTACTCTAACATAGAGTTCACTGACATTACCTTTCCTTCATGAATCAAGTGCCCTCACACAACAAAAGAGAGTAGTTCCACACAATAAAATTTAAGAACACTTAGGAACTCAAGATAGAAAGAATTCACTCACTCTCAGAAATAACTCAATTTTCATGTGCCACAAAAGATGCACCATAGGCTTGCATGTAGTGTACTACTCTACTAATTGAGCTTATTTAGTCTAGGATCAAGTAGGACTTTATTTGGTTGTAATGTAGGTTGCGGGACGGATAGGATACATTAGATATAAAAGTGACTACACCTCCCTAATCACTTTAATACATATACTTTAACATTCAAACCCCATACTTATGTCAAACCAAACTCCGCCTTCACATCAATGTATTTTACCCATACTTATTTAAGTACAATTACATCAAGAGCCACCACTTATCAAGGATATTTTTTTTTCACAACAATACAACCTTTTTTTACTGTTCTTTCTTTCTCTTTTTTTTTTCAAGTGGCTCTTACTTTTTTCAAAACAGTACACCTTTCTCCTTATTTCATTAGTTCCACTCAAAAGCCAAACCAACCACCCCATGCTTTAATTTTTACATAAATCATCACAATTCAAGTGCTCATGAGAGGTTAGTAGGTTCAAACATATGGTTAATTCAAACAAATGGGTAAGACTTGTAATGTGGTTGCCAAAGAAACAGGATTACAGGCTCAAAAAGGTTAACTATGATACATAACAATTAGGCGGCTAAAATATACATATCTGGCTCAACAAAGAAACGCATATATCACTTCCAAGACTGAACAAAACTACTATTTTGCTTTGCAAACACACGGGGCAAGTTCTAGACATCAATGCAATGCATAGAATAACACATAAACCTCATACACACATGGAACATAACTCACTCAGGATTGGTTTCATCAAGACACTCTAGTCAAAGCAATTAAGCAAATTTAAAATCATACAATTTAAGGTACTTATACAAGAGTCAAAAACTGAGCCTAAGCGTCACAACCAAAGTACTCACTATTCTCAAGGCATAACAGGTCAAGAGATATTGCTTCAATTCAAAACACAACACAATGGATCCCCTTCCTAAAAACATAAATAAAACTAACTACACCCGGTTCAACAAAACCCTTGGAAAAGAACTGCGGCACAATGAAAAACCAAGGGGGAATTGCTACACTACCTAACAAAAGAAAATCTTTTTTTAGACTTAAATCCCTCAAGAAAATTGTCTAATAGATCCATCGTCGGGAAAAGTCCAATCTTTTCTCTTTTTGTAAAAAATATTATTCAATTAAACTAACACAACTAAATTAGCATGGAAAGTCACCCAGACGATCTCCTCACCCCACACTTAAAATTGTGCATTGTCTCCAATGCACATCATAACTATAATAGGGTAAAAGAAACTCCCTGGTAGGCCAAAGGTCGAAGCACTAGCATCTCATGAGGTACTCAGACTTCTCCCAGGACTGGTCCTTCGTGCGGGTACCTCACACTTAGTTCCAACCATCTGGTTTGCTATAGAATCCTTCCAATGGCTTTGCATTCCATGCTCCAAAAAAATCAAAAATCGACACTAGAAGAATAATACAATAATAAAAAATATAAAGAAATAAAATAAAAAAAATAAAAAATAAAAAAAAATAAAGTTGGGTTGCCTCCCAACAAGCGCTTGATTTAACGTCGCGGCACGACGTGAATCACTTTTTGCCTCCACCTCGAGCTTATGAATTGAATCCCAAGTTTTGATTCAAGCTTATGATTATGGTCATGGGGCGGTGGAACGAATCTAACTGGTCCAAGGAAATAATGTAGTATTCTGAACTCCTTGGCCTTTGTATGAGGTATGTAATCCTGACTTTCTAGCAAGAAGAATTCCAGAATATATCCACCTTGTTCCTCATTCCTTGACTCCTCAATTAGTTCGGATGACTCTATTTCCATATCATCATCCAAACATAAGTGGAAAAATGCTTGGAGTGTGGACCAATGCGCTCAAACACATGAACTTCAGGACTTTCAACATCCTCAAGATCAATGATACTAGAGTTAACAAAATTTATATCCTCAAAGTCTTTGGCTGGCTCTAGTCTCACTTCTTCAACATCGACATCCTCAAATTGTAGATGGCTAGGTTGTTGATGTTCTACTCTGACCTCCCCAATTAACACCTCAAATTCATGCTCTTCTTGGATACTATCCTCAATATGGGCTTATTGATCATTAAAAGCTCCAACCACTTGACTCAATTGAGCCTCCAACTTGCGAATAGTTGCCTCTTGCCTTTCTAGCTGCAATTGTTTCTCGTTATTTTGTTTCAGAAGGCACTTTAACATATCCTTGATCTCCTTCAGGTTTGCATCCCCAGGTTCTTTGTTCCTATTAACTTCACAATAAAAGGTAAAACCATCATAGTAAGGGGTTGTGGGAAGATAAGAAATATAAGCGCAACCATAAAAGTGACCATTTTGACCATCACACATATCACACACATTCCACACATAAGATTGAGTTGGTGCACATAACTCTCTCTCGGGAATATTTTGATAATTTTGTCCTGGGTGGTTTCCTTCACAATATGCATAACGAGGATCAAAAGTAGAATTACCAACATCCATATTCTCATAATTCAATGATGCCATGTTTTTCAAATTAACAAATAAAACTAAAATAAAGAAAAAAAAATTAAATACTGGAAAAAAAAATTAAAACTTGAAACCTAGCAATATGTACACCTACAGCTACACCATTAGTTCCTCGGGAACTGTGCCAAAATTTGATCACGCCCAACTCTAGTCCTAAAAAGGATAAGCGGTCGCTGCAAATATAATCCGGTCTATGAGTCCGGAGTTGAATCTCACAGAGAACTAAGGTTTCAATATAATTGTTCAATATTGCTAAGAAATGCAAATCCAAATAATTTCCTAATTATTGAGATTATAATATTTATTAAGAAACTAAAGCAGTAAATTAACAACTAAAGATGCTAAAGGTTGGAGATTAAATTTAGGAGGTCTAGAGTTATGATTTCCCCAACTGTCATAATTTCCCGCTATGTTTTCTATAATTTCGCCTATGTATTCTCTACTAGTCGTGAGCACTTTAGGTGCCGTAATTCTCTCTCGAGAAACAAAAATAATTTATTAGACATATACTCTCGATCTATGCTAGTTGGCTTTATCTAACCGCTCATTATGACCACGTCAAGACTTTATTCTTTCTAAACCTACCTTTAAACCTGCTATATTGATTTCTCACATATGTTAGGAGTGACGTTATTCAACAACCACATAAATATGTATCCTTTCTCAAGAAACACATAATAAATAGACACAGTCAATCGATGGCCATTCAATCAACAACTAAACATGTAGTTGAACAAGTAAAGAAATCCAACGGCTCAATTATATAAAAACATAACAAGAATTTATCCTACAAAAGGTTCCATCAAAACCCTAGATAACAAATTATCTATTCATAATAGTATATAAAAATACAATATTAAATTCATAACCAACAATGAAAAATAAGAATAGGAAGGAAAAACTCGTAGAAGAATTCCCCGCCTTGCCCCTATTGTGTCTCTGCCTCCTTAGGTCGAATATCTGTCTCAAATATGTCCAATCTCCTCAAATTACCGTTTTTCCATGTATATGTACCAAGTAGGATCGGGCCCAAACAATTATACCTTCTCCTATGCAAAAAAGGACAGTTTTTCAGTCTGGAGTAGCGCGGCCGCGCTAAGAGCACGTTAGTGGCCGCGCACATCGAAAAGTTTCTGCCCCATGCCGCGATTGCGGTTTCGACCGCGTTTTTCACCTTGTTTCGTTTGAAATTTGGAAAAACGTAAAACATAAAAGTTTTAACCCTTTGAGTTAGATTTCCAACCATATATAATATAGCTCAAATTTCGTTCGGATAAAATAGTTATTGCTATTTTACTAGATAGTGCATAATATACCTGCTCGAGTCTTCGTTTGTTCTTAACTATCAAATTTGACCCCCGAACACGATCCGACTTAATTCCTTGGTATTTTACTCAGACTTCAAAGATCCAAATTACTTGAATTCATTCCATAACATCTATGTAGCTCGAAATCACTCCTACAAGGCATAAAACACACAATTAGTGCAAAACACTAGCGATTAAAGCTCAAACTCAATTAAAGTGCAGTAAACTAGAGTGTAATAAGCGACTAAAATACGAAATTATATCCTATCATCATATATATTATTCCCTTTTGTTTGATGTATATATTTAGTTTCCTTTATGTATATATTCATTTTACTTTGGTTTGTAAATTCATTTATCTTACTTTCTGTAGTTTATTTCGTAGCTTCTTTAGTTTGTCTTTCTTAATAATATAACTTTTTATTTACTTTAGTAGTTTCTTTTGGATTTGTTAGCTTCTTTTTACGTTTGAGTGATCAATAAGCCTTTGGTTTTCTTAATGTCATAGTTCTTTCTAATGGTGGATTTTGTGTGAACCTGGTGGCTCTTCCCAACGAGGGATGGCATGACAACCTTCTTAAGGGATTGAGTCCGTTTTATTTTCTTGTTTAGGAAAAAATAGTAGTGATGAATAAAAGTGTCTCAAGCATGCTTCACTTGGTACCAACACATTTACCTACGACCTTATGGTTAAAAACAAGTTTTTGTAATGAAATAGCTCTAGTTAGTGACCTTGTGAATCTTGTGTTGAATTAGGCAATCATCGGGTGGTTTAGCGATTTGCAATCTTGAATAAAATTGTTGTGGGCCCTCGACTCCTTTCTCTTTAACAATCCAATTGTGTGAGAGGTGAGGTATTCTGTTAGAATTCCAAGTACCCGTGCGAATGGTCTAGAACTTTCCCCGAATGTGTTTCTAGGCGAAATTCTAAGTTAGCTTGGCTTGACAAGTGATTGTAGGCCCTCCTTGGCCCATTTTGAAACCTTCCATGGCCCACCAATGATATCATCCTTAGTAAACCCTTTTTATCGTAAATCCTTTATATTCAATAACCACATTACAAGCCTTTAACCATTTTATATTGACTCTCTCTTGGCACTCGACTTTTCTTTAGCACTCATGTGATTCAAATGGAAAAAACATAAGTTTGGGGGAGAGACGAGGAGTTTAAAGACGGTTTCAAGGAACAAAAAGAAAAAAGAAAAGATGAAGAGGAAAAGGCAAAGAAAAATAAAGGAAGAACAAAGAAAAACTCAAAAATAAAGTGAATAATGTGAAAGGGTTGAAAAGATGCAAAAGAAAGAAAAAATGCAAAGCATGGAGAAAGCAAAAAGGAGATTGTGAATAGCATGACAAAGAAAGTGATGTCAAGTCTCTCTAATCCACCTAAGGGAAAATAAAATGACTCAAAGAGTCGGAAAAGTATGAGCCAACAAGAGAATATGAAGTGCTAAAGGAAAGATGGATTGATTCCCATCTGATATTACCCTCCTTAATCCAAAAGCCTTCATTACATGCCGAAAAGGTCCTACTTGATTTCAAGCCGAGCAAGCTTACATTAGTGGTAATCTACATGAGGGGCAAGCATATGGTACTTAGAGCCAGGCTTCTAGCATTCTTTTGAGAGTGATGAGCGAGTCTTCCTCGAGTCATTGTTTTGAATTCTTCATTCGTGAGTGAGATGAGCTTCTGGAGAGTATAGGAGGAGAAATTTGGGATACACAACGACTTGCATGAAAGTGCGAGCTTCCTTGATGAACAAAGTCAACCCTTGATGCTCAAGTGTCACATTAGAGTTATTTGTGCTTCAAAATTCAAATCATAGGCTTGTTAATATTCATAAGTGTGTGGGTGATTGTTGGTCCCAATTGATTTGTGTTCAACTCAACGTAGGCCAGCTGAAATATCCTTTTTTTCTAGTGGAGGTGGGAATTGCCTTAATTGCTTGAGGACAAGAAAAATCTTAAGTTTGGAGGAGTTGATAAGTAGGGATTTTGACCACTTATTTTCTCTCTTTTACTTTTGTTTTAGACCAAAATAGCTTGAAGGTACTCCCGGAAACTAATGAAATGTGCTTGCTTTCAGGAATGATAGAACATGCTAAAGAGATGAAAATCAAATCAAGAAGGAGTAATTTTGGATAAGGACAGAAATAAGGTTAAAAGATCACTATGTGAACCGCATAATATTGAGTGCGACCGCAGATCATAAAGAAGACCTCTGACAAGAAATGATATGCAAAGTGCGGACCGCAGAATTTTGGTGCAGACGTAGAAGACAAAGATTAGAGAGATGGGATTTTAAGTTTAAGAAGAAATACGGACCGCACCTGCGGCCACATAATCAAGAGCGCGGTTGCACTCATTTTTATGCGGTCTGCATAAGTCTCACACAGCCAAAGCCCAAGAACAAGGAGTGCGGACCACACTATAATTGTATCGTCGCAGAAGCAAGAGTGCGGCCGCACTCATAAATGTGCGGTCCGCAGAAGTTGAAGGAGTGCGGAAGCAATCCAGAATTATGCGGCCGCGGAACTGGAACCTGTCAAACCAAGTCTCATTGTGCGTACTGCACATATAATTGTGCGGCCGCACAACCTCCGCAGGGGCAATTTTGTCAGATATTTTTAACTTAGTATAAATAGAATTTTTTGTCATTTTTAGGTCAAAATTTTGTTTTGGGAGAGCACCTGAGCCGTTTTCTTTATTGTTTTGAGTAATTTGGTACTAGATTGGCTTCCAAATATTAGATTTTCTTTCTATAATTAATTATTACGCATTCTATATTAATTTCTTCTTTTATTTCTTCATTTTCTTGAGTAGTTAAACCCTTAGCTAGGGTTGTGACCCAATCCTAGTATGGGTACTTAATGGGTTATTGATTTGGTGCTTGTTTAGGATTGAGTATATGTTATTTAGCCTTGTTCTTGCTTAAATTCTAGAATTAATGGTTGCAAATATTGATTCATGCCTATTTGACCTAGTCTCTACTTGAGAAAGAGAGAATAAGTCTAGAAAAACTTGGCTAACTAGGAATTGGAGTGAACTCAAGAAATTGATAGCCCCAATTAAAGGGTTGAACGTAGAGATAGTAAGACCCGACTAGAGTATTTATCACTTGCTTTGTGAAATACCCATTAGGACTTGAGAAAGTCAAATTGGACAAAGTCACTCAAACTACCGAGAGGTATAGAGTGAGTAATTGAGTTTTATTGCTATAATGTATCCCGATCAACCAAACATTCCCTAAAGCTTTGAATCCATTAGGTAACCAACTAGGCGGAAGTCGCAATCTTAGATCCTTTTATCATTTGAAAAATAAACAAAACCAAAAAGATTGTCTCCTAGTTTTATAATTGCAAACAATAGCTCTAAGTAGAAGTAGAAACAACAAGCAAGAATGTGAAAGAGTAATTTAGGACCTATCATACAATTACACTAAATATATACCAAATCCCAATTCTAACTCTCTGTGAATTTTATCCCGACCTACGTTGAATTTTATTATTGCATTGACCACCTCACTACCTAATTGTGGTGTGAGTTTGGGTGAGATCACTTCTGACCCATTGCATTGAAGTTGTAATTACCCACAACATTAACTTCCTCCATGGTAGCTTGATACTTATGAGTAGGGTGTCCTTTTCACATATATCACATGCTGCATGAGGCTCCCTATTTCTTTTGCCATGGCATCAAGTTGTACCTGCACAGATGTGTTAGTATCAACTTGGTGAACACCAGTTGATCTTCTTCTTTCAGCAATCTCTGAGGGCCACTGGTTTGTATCTTCAGATAACTTATCTAGAATAGTGATTATCTCCTCTGGTGTCTTCTTCATTAACGGGCCTCCATCTGCATTGCTCAATGTTCTACATGAGGTCGATGTCAAACCATCCCAAAAGTCCTGGAGTTGCATCCAGAGTTCAATTCCGTTGTGTTGACACTTTCGCACAATCTCTTTAAAACTCGCCCATGCTTCAAACACAGTCTCAGTCTCATTCTGGAAAAAGTTATGGATTTCTATTCTAAACTTTCCCATTTTAGCTAAGGAGAAATATTTAGCATGAAATTTTGAGGTCATCTCCTCCCATGTTCTAATTGATCCTTGGGGCAAGCTTCGAATCCAGTGCTTTGCATCATCTTTTAGAGTGAAGGGGAATACCCTTAAGGACACTGCATCTTGTGACACACCATTGTATTGAAAGGTATTATTGATATCCTCGAATTCCATTAGATGATTGTTTAGATCTTCGTTCATCTTTGTAAAGACACAGTTGTTTTGGAGTGTATGAAGCAAGCCTTGATTCAGCTCGAAATTTTGGGCTGCTACTGGAGATGGTCTCACACTTGATAAACCTTGGTTGTAGACCTGTCTAGCATAATTACTAAGGGGTCTCCCTTGGCCGGGAGCTACATTTCCGAACTAGTTTGCACCCAAGGGCTGATTTTGAGCCATTCTTCGAGCTCTCTCCTCCTCATAAGCAATTTGTGCATCTATAAGTGTTACTTCTTCAGCATCTCTTGCAGCTTTCTCTCTAAGTTGGGTTGCCTCTCTCGCAGCCAAATCAACATTATCATCATCTCCCGCCATCTTTTCTTTGGTTGAGGATTGCTCAATTATTTCTGTATTCTTGGGAAGGTTTCTTTCCTTCCTCAATTGTCACAGATGTTTCTCGATTTCTGCTTCGTATGATTGTAATTCCTTCCTAGAAGATCGGGTCAGGCACCAATCTAACATGTAGCCTGCGCACAGTCAAAGAATACCCAAACGTAAAAAGAGAAAATAAAATAAAAAGAAAAATTCTTGAATTAGCACTACAAACTATTTCAAACACTATTTATTTTCAATCCTCGACAACGGTGCAAAAATTTGACGAGCTCTGAACACACACTTAAATATGCTCGCTAGTCAAATATAGTAATTATAATATCATATCCACAGAGATTGGAGTTAAACAGAATTTCGTAGTTTGTAGCTAAATTGCTATCCAAGATGATCAACAATTGAGGTTTATGCGATTAAAACAAAAATTAACTACGAATATAAGCAATTGACTAATGACAATCAACGCAAGTATTAAGCAAAGGAATTTATCAATTGCGAGAAAATAGAATTGATAGGATAGATGTAAGACAAATATTTGGGATCTAACTCTAGTTAATTCACTTCTAATGTTCAAGTGAGTCTCTCGAATTCACTTCATTATTAATTTAATTTTTTAGTAGAAACTCCTCTCTCGATTAAGTTTCAAACTCACAAGATGAACCAATTCTAAGTACGTGATGATATGCAAGAATTCGTAGTGGGTTGGTTTTTAGGAGAACCTCTTTCGATTATCCTTCTAACTTAGTTTAATAAACAATTCAACTAGCCTATTTTGATTACTAAGAAGAATTAATGACTTCAACCAACAAAATATAAAGCAACAATATCACAAGTTATGCTTCTCTCGATTACATGAACTAGTGTATATAGAAGCAATGATTAAAATATCCAAAACGATTCAATACATAAAACTAGAGTTAATTATCCATAAACAAATATAAATACACCAAATACATCAAACCCTAAAAGGAACTACTCCATGGATATGGAGTAATTCATCACAATTAATTTTAAAATAAAGAAAAACATAAAACAATCCAAACCCTTGTCTTGAGTTGGGATTGAATGATGCTCTTGCTTCTCCAACTTCTCCTTAGCCTCCTTAGCTCTTAGATGTGTCAAAAGTCCTCAAAATACCCTTTTCATGTATATATACCAAGTGGGGTCGGGCCCAAACAATTACACCTTCTCCTACACGAAAAAGGACGCTTTTTCGGATAGGACGTGCGCGGCCGCGCACTTGGAAAGGTTCCCGCACACTTGGCCATACATTGTTCACCCTGTTCTGTTGTGAATTTGAAAAAACGTAAAACATAAGAGTAGTAACTCTTTGAATTAGCTTTTCAAAAATATATTATGGATCCCAAATGGAGTTTGGTGATAAATTTTATGTGTATTTTATTAGACAGTGTGCAATATGCATGCTCGATTCTTCTTTCGTTTTTAATTATCATTTGTTGTTCTCCGAACACGATCCCGGCTTAATTTCTTGGGCTTTTACTCAGACTTCAAAGCTCTGAATCACTTGAATTTATTCCATAATAGCTACATAGCTTGGAATAGCTCCTACAAGGCATAAAACACACCACTAGTGCAAAACACTAGCGATTAAAGCTCAAACTCAACTAAAGTACAATAAATTAAAATGTAATAGTCGACTAAAATATAAGATTATAGTCTACCATCAATATACTCATATATTCCTTCTTACTCGTTCTTTCACTGGTTTATTATTTTCTTTCAAGTTTTTCCTCTCAAGCAAATAGCACAAAAAGTTGAGGAAAAGATGAAGAGAAAATTGGTTTTTCATAGCACTGAAAGAAAATACTAATTTGTTCTATTTGTGTTTGTCAAATCTTTATAAAAATTCTATTTGTTGTCTAATTTTCAGCATAATACTATCGAGAACGCTAATAATAACGATGGTGGAACTGCATTCGTCTAGATGAGTGACTCCCAAATTAGACTCGGTGGAATTCAATTGTCCCACAAAGAATGTGATGATATATTTGGTTTGAATATTATATTCTAAATTAGAGTGCTATCATTTATAATGAGTTAAATATTGTATTCTAAATTAGAATATTTTAAGAATGAATGATTTAAGTATTGTATTTCACGTTAGAATAATGTGTTTTGTTAGAGTTGAATAGTATATTCTAAATTAGAATATTATGATATATTTAGTTAGAACAGTGTAGTCCAAATTAGAATATTACGTATTTATTTAGGGTTAAATCGTATATTTCAAATTAGAATATTGTGGTATGTTGATTTTCAATATTATCATTTAAATTAGAATATTCTGGGTTTTAGTTAGGGATGAATATTGCATTCTTATTGACTAAAATATTGATTGACTAATGGTAGTATTGATTGAATACTTTTAGAAATTATATGAACATTGCAGTTTTAAGTTTGAACACTATAGAATTAATTTGAATATTCGTGGGTATGCACTGACCAAACTTAAATAAACAAAGGGCCAAAAATGTCTTTAAACTATTTTAAATAGTTTTAAAATATCATTCGTTTGTTTTTGGTACCAAAAATATCTCTGCCATCTATGTTTTGGATCACAAATGCCTTTTAAACAGTAAAAATTGCACGGGGCGCCCTATTTAGGCGCCTCTCTTTAATTTGTACCCGCTTTGTTTTTATGTTTGCACCGGTACCCATTTTTTTGTTAAAAGCCTTTCGAAAAGACAATATTATCCTTTTACAAGTAGTCAAGCTTCCTCCACTTCCATTCCTATACTGTGTACTCACAAATACTCTCTTTCTCTCTCTCTCCCGTTCTTCGCTTACGATCGTCATTGTGCTTTGATATTCATCGCTTCAACTGTTTGTTCTCCAACAATATTACATATAATCACAGGTACATTACAGTTATTTTTATCTTCTTTTTTTTTTTGTGATACTCATGTTTTTTTTTTTTTTATGTTCATGTTTGATCGGTTGTTAGGGGTTAGTTCTATAGTGATTTTGTCATCTATACCTTAATTTTATGGAGCTATTTTTTTTATTTGTGTTTAATTATTGGTGTTTAAATTTGTGCCTTTGCTGCATTTTTTTTTTTTTGTTTTGGTAATATGCTGAAGTTTTTGAACGTGGGTGTCTGTTTTGTATTTTGTAACTGGTGACCTTCAGCTTGTTTTTGTTTAGGAGCTGAAGTTTTTTGTTTTGTTATGGTGAACTTCAGCATATTTG
>ML347938.1:0-11783 GCA_005239505.1 Nicotiana paniculata | reverse complement strand
GTTTCGAGATATTGCTACTATTAATCCCTCAACCATGTGATTCCTACTCCTAAAAATTAAAAAAAAACCTACCTACACCCGGTTCAATTAAAAACCCTTGGAAAAGAACCATGGTCCAAAGAAAAACCAAGGGGGAATTACTACACTACCTAAAACAAAAATCTTTTTGGTATTTTCGTTAGACTTACTTCCCTCAAGAGAACTGTCTAAGAGATCTATCTTCGGGAAGAGTCCCCATATTTTTAANACATCCTTTCCATTAGTTTTTACTTTCCATGCTCCTTCGAGCAAATGCTTTAATCACTTTATATCTCCACTTTGAACTTATGAATTGGACCCCAAGTTTTGAATCTGCTCTATGATCATGCTCCTGGGGTGGTGGAACAAATCTGCCTGGCCCAATAAAACAATGTAGTAATCTGCGCTTCTTGGCCTTTTGACGAAATGTGTACTCCCTACTTTCTGGAAAGAAGAATTCCAGAATGTAGGCATCTTGTTCTTTATCCCTCAACTCCTCAGGTGGTTCGGATAACTCTATTTTCATATCATCATCCAAACACAATGTGAAAAAATGGTTGGAGTGTGTACCAACATCCTCGACAATAATGACACTAGATTCAACAAAGTATGTATCATCTATATCCTTGGTTAAATCTAGTATCTTTTCTACCATATCATCATCCTCTGATTTCAATTCCAACCTGGGTGGTTCTTCAATAGATGGCTTGGCCGGCGGGTTCTCTCTTTCCTCTGCGTATAGTGACTCAAACTCGAGAGCTTTTGGCCATACCCTTTTTTCCTCAAGTGCTAACACCCAATCTGCTAGTTCTTCACCGTTCATATCATCTAAATTCATCAAACATTCATCCAAAGGGTCCCCAACAGTCAGGGATGCATCATAATTTTCTGAGATCACATTCACAACATCAATAAGAGAGAAGTTGGCGAACTCACTAGGTCGCCTCATAGACTTCTGCCTGTTGAAAGTGATTTCTTCATCATTGAGCCTCATCTTAAGTTCACCAGTCTCACAATCGATAAGAGCTCTACTTGTGGCCAAAAATGGCCTTCCCAAGATTATGGGAATTTCCTCATGCACTTTACAGTCTAATATCACAAAATCAGCAGGAAATACAAACTTCCCCACTTGCACCAATACATGATCCAGAATACCCGAAGGTATCTTCACCATCCTATCAGCAAGTTGCAGCAGCATGGAGGCGGGCCTGGCTCTACCAATCCCTAGTCTTTTATATATGGCCAGCAGCATCAGATTAATGCTGGCCCCCAAGTCACAAAGAGCTTTGGTGAAAGCTAAGTTGCCAATGGTACAAGGAATTGTAAAACTCCCTGGGTCAGACAACTTTTCAGCAATAGCATATAACGTGTTAAACCATTAATTCTAGCCACACATCAATTATTTTCCTGTTGCTTGTCCTTAAGTGAACTTTTTGAATATCCTCGTAACAGCTCAACCTTAAAAGAAGTTTAGATATTCTATACCTTAGTTGACTTGCCCTTATATGGAGTTAGCAGATTCGTGTGAGTTTTCTTGTTGTTGAACCGTGCATTTGGGTGCGACTCTTATACGCTATTTTTCTTCCTTGTTGAGCTGTCCTTATTATGCCTAGTATTCTTTGTGTACTAGCCTTTCTGTTCTTGAAATCAAAGGTTCTTGAATTGATGTATCTTCCGTATCTTGTATTATTGTCAATTGTTGTGGTTGTACTTGTTGTGGTGATGCACGAGGTTTCTACCGTGTTGTTGTGGTTATGGTGGTGCATGAGGTTTCTGCCGTGCGGTTATTGATATGGGGGTTTGCACGAGGTTTTTGTTGTGCCGTGTTTTTTATTGATATTGCACATGCGGCATGACAAGGAGGGATATGTATATGTGGGTTGCGCATGTGGGGAGACAAGGTGGGAACATGTTTATGCACGTGTGGCGAAACAAGGCGGGCATATACTTTATTATTGCACACGTGGCGAGACAAGGTGGGCTCTGTCACAGATTGTTTGTGATAGTTGTGTAGCCCTGGGGAATTCTTTGTTGACATTGTGTTCTGGAACACTTACGGTGTGAGTTTATTCATGTGGAAATTTGTGAGATGACATTGTACGTATTGTCTTTCCTTATACTTATGGGTTGTTGAATCATGTTAGGACACTTGCAAAAGCATACACGTAGTTAAGTACTAGTAGTGGATTTAGGGATCCTTGTTGTTGTCAAGTATAGATACTCTTGTTGTACTTACCGTATGGGTGGAGATGACCCCAATTGGGACATAAGTCGTCCGTGCAGTTAGCACTCGAATGAGGGTGCAAGATGCCAAGTGTTAGGGTTCGAATATTGGGACCCGTAAATGGTGATTTTTCCGAGGTTCAGAACCTCATGGAGATGACTACGAATTTGATGTAGAGGTGGTTGAAGTTGTTGAGACAATACATGTCCATGTTGTATATTTACATTCCATATTTGTTTGTGTTCTATTCAATCTTTGTGTTGTTTCATGGTTTCCATTGATACTTATTATTCTTCCTTCTTTATCGAATTCACTGTATTGTTAGCTATATTGTGTAGCCTTTATGTGTATATCGTTTTCCCCTTTATTCCTATATTGATACTTGTTCAGTTTATTAGACCAGTGAGTGTCTTGACTAGTCCTCGTCACTACTTCATCGAGGTTAGTCTTGATACTTACTGGGCACCACTGTGGTGTTCTCATACTACTCTTCTGCACATTTTTGTGCAGATCCAGGTATTTATCGTTAGTAGATGTGAGAAATCTTGCCGAGGAGACTCAAGGTAAACCTGTCATTGCACTCGCAGGCTTCGGAATCACCTTCCTATTTTTCATTTACATTGTTTTTGCTTACTTCCAAATAGTTGTAATTAGAAGTTGTAGTAAATTCTATAAAGCTTATGACTTGTACTACCGGGTTTTGGGAGTATGCAATGTATAGAGAATTATTACTTTTAGAAAAATATTATATTTTATTATTATTGTTGTTATTCCATGAATATTAGGCTTACCTAGTCCTTAAGACTAGGTGCCATCAAAATACCCAACGGAGGGAAATTTGGGTCGTGACAAGTTAGTATCAGAGCTCTAGGTCCATAGGTGCTACGAGTCATAAACGAGTTCAATAGAGTCTTGCGGATCGGTACGGAGACGCCTGTACTTATCTTCAAGAGGATACAGAATTATTAGGATAACTTCACTTCCCTCATTCCTATCGTGCAAGTTCATTGATCTTGAAGTTTGAAATTATCATTCAATTCTCTCACAGATGGTGAGGACACGATCTGCAGATCCTGAGGATGTTACCCCCGGAGCGGATGCCGCCAGGGGCAGAGGTAGAGGCAGAGGACAGTGAGGGGCACGTGCCGCAGCTAGATCACCTGCCAGAGCAGCCGTTAAGAAGCCGCCAGCAGTTCTAGTTGGGGGGAAGGCACCGGAGGCGCCTGTTATTACACCCGGACTCCAAGAGACCTTGGCACAGTTCTGGGATATGATTGGTACCTTGACTCATGCGGGGTTGATTTCAGGTGCACCAACTACCTCAAAGAGCGGGGGGAGGATCTCAAAATCCCGTCGCCCACACTCTAAAGCAGCGAGATCATATTGGTGAGGTTCCAAGTGTCATGGCAGCACGACCTATGGTCCCGGTTCCGCCCGTGGTTAGGGAAGCCGCGTCTGAGGACGAACAGCTTAGACTTGAGAGGTACAACAAGTACCACCCTCCTACCTTCACTGGATTGGCGACAGGTGGTGCCCAGGGTTTCCTGGAGGAGTGTCACCGCATTCTTCGTACTATGTGTATTGTGGAGACGAGCAGGGTTGCTTTCATTACATTTCATCTCAGGGGAGCAGCTTATCAGTGGTGGCGGGCATATGAGTTGGGTAGCCTGACCGAGTCAGCTTCTCTTACATGGGGTCAGTTTTCAAATATGCTCTTGAGCGAGTTTGTACCTCAGTCCCTCCGAGATGCATGGCGCGTGGAGTTTGAGCGGCTGCGCCAGGGCACTATGTCAGTATCAGAGTATGCAGTCAGGTTCAGTGGTTTGGCAAGGCACGCACCTGCTTTGGTTGCTACAGTTAGAGAGTGTGTTCGTAGATTCGTTGAGGTACTCAGGCATGATATTCGGTTCAGCATGGCTCGGGAGTTAGAGTCGGATGTTTCATTTCAGCAGGTGGTAGGGATTGCTCGCAGAGTTGAGGGCATGCTGGATCATGAGATAGATGACATGCTGGACTATGAGAGAGATGTCAGATGAGGTCAGGAAAGAGAGGGAAGAGAGGTGAGGAGGCCTCGTAGGCCGGAGAGATCTACTGGTCCTTATTATGGAGGCAGGGTACGACATGGTAGAGGTTTTGTGGGCCAGCAAGTTCAATTTTCATTATCGGCTTCGCATGGAGTTTCAGGTACTCTGAGTACTCGTACCGCATAGGTTCCACAGCCACGTCAGCAGAGAGGTTGTTTTGAGTATGGAGATATCAGCCACAGGATGAGAGATTGTCCCAGGCTCCGGGCAGATGTGTTACAGCAGCGCATTCAGGTGAGTAGAGGGCGCCCAAGAGGGGAGGCCCGGCCAATTGATGTGTTTTGTATAGTAGGTTGGAGGCTGTTATGCCAGATGTTATAGTACAGGTATGTTTTGATTTGTTACAGAGGGGCACCATTTGTAATTCACTATAGTTTTGTTTGTTTGGACGAGTTTCCCTTCTTTGTTTCTTTATTTATGAGTGAGTTTCATGCTTTGCACTCTATTTTTTGTGTTTGCTCCTATTGGGAGATTCTATTAGTACTAGCCCATGTCTATCATATTTTTATTCATCATTGATAGTGGTGAGACTAGAAGTGAGTCCCTGTTGTTCATCATGGTAAGCTTTATGTGATTTTTTGTAAGTATTTTGGTTACAGGCTGTGAATTGATACTCCATCGAGATATGAGTTAAGTGAGAGTTATGATTTTATTAGCCGAGACGAGTCAATGGGAGATTCCAATTGGTATGATATATATTCGGTATGTGATTTAGAGTTGAGGGCGAGACCTAGTGATATTTTGTGGTTCGATATGGGTGAACCGGGCTGAGTACACCAGTGGAAGTTATATCAGGATGGGATCCTTATGATTGTTCATTTGCTTTAACTCCTTCCTTGTTATTTTTTTATGTAGGTTAGTATTGGAAGAGGGACTGTGTCTGTCGGGCTTGTTTGATAGTTTCCTTATGTGTTTTACTTTTCATATTCAATCTTTTTTTTTATGTGTTCCCTGAGTTCCAGCTTGCGGGATATGTGCCCAGTGGTGTTAGTTGTGGCCTGGTGATTCGGGATGTCTAATAATGAAATCTTCATGTTTATTGCATCATTATCATTATTATGGGTCTTGGTAACAGAATTCTTTCAGATATGAGGTCAATCGCCAGTGTTGCATTGATTTCACGCAGCTATTGTGATCCAAAGTGTTATTATGAGCCTATGTGTAGTGTGCTATATTGTGGGTTCATACCTTGTGGGTGTAGTCATGATTTGATGCATATGGTTGAGGCTGATGTCAGATATGGATTTAGAATCGGGTCTTTTGGAAATGAGTAGAAGGTGAGAAATTGAGGTATGAGGCTTATTGGTGGTGATAGGAAGGCTAAATTGCAGTTGTGATGGCGTCATCATGCTTGTGTAGGTTGGGGTGACGTGGTATCACCCGCGGGTGTGTTTTGGAAGTGCGTATTCAGTGATTGAATGAGTTCGAGGTGAATCTTGCCACGTTCGAGGACGAACGTTTGTTTTAAGAGGGGGAGAATGTGACGACCCGACCGCTCGTTTTGGGAATTTAAGCTCTGTTCGATGGCGTAAGGTCTTGAATAGCTTCACATTGTGTATATTGACCTGCGTGCGTGGTTGGATTTAGTTACTGGATAATCCGAAGTCGAATTGGAAGGAAAATTTCAACTTTTGAAATTTAAGTGATGGAAATTGACTAGAGGTTTGACTTTTGAGTAAACGGCCTCGAAATTAGTTTTGGGTGATGCCAACAACTTCGTATGATGATTTTGGACTTAGGCGCGCGTCCGGAATTGGTTTTGCAAGTCCGTAGAGTAATTTGAAGTAATTCGGTGAAAGTTAGAATTTCGACGATTTCGGCCGATAAGTGAAATTTTGATATCGAGCTTGGAAGAGAATTCGGAGAGTAGATGTAGGTCCGTTGTGTCATTTATGACTTGTCTGCAAAATTTGGCATCATTCCGGGTTGAATTGATAGGTTTCGGCACGAGTTTTGATATTTGAAGATTTGAAAAATTGTAAGTTTGATTTTTTGTTTGATTCGTCGTTTTGGCGTTGTTTTATGTGATGTGAGACCTCGAGCGAGTCTGTTTTAGGTTATAGGACTTGTTTGTGTGATTAGATGGGGTCCCAGGGGCCTAGGGTGTGTTTCGGATGGGCTTCGGGTCTTTTTTCTCTATTTTTGCACTATTGTTCTGGTGCCTGATGTTTCCATTCCGTGATCGCGTAGACGCAGTTGCGATCGCGTAGAGTAAAGTTGACATGCCATAGTTTCTTCTTCACATTCGCGTATTACCCCACGCGATCGCATAGGCCTTTCCCTTCCTCTTCTGCGATCGCATGCCTATGTTCGCGATCGCGTAGTGCATTTTTGGGCAGTAGTCAATTCCTTCTTCGCGATCGCATCTCTCCTTGCGCGATCGCGATTCATTAAATATTTGGGTAGACAGATTATATTCCAAATTCGAGGGTTGAGCCATTTTTATCACATTTTGACTTCTAGAGCTCGGTTCTTGGCGATTTTTGATGGGTTTTGCACGAAATTCGGTTGGGTAAGTGTTCTTCAAATAGAATTAAATATTCCATGTATTAGTCATTTTTTTTATCATTTAATTTGTGTTTTGAGTTGAGGAAAAGATTGGTTTTGAAGAAAAATTTCTAAAATGAAAATCGTGATTTGAGGGACCAAATGGTATTGGAATTTGTTAAATTATGTATGGTTGAACTCGTATTGGAATAGGTAATCGGATTTTGTAAAATTTGTCGAGTTCTGAGGTGCGGGCCCGGGAGTCGACTTTTGGACCTATTTTTAGAATTTGTTAAAGATGTATACTTTATTATCCGGAATAGTTTCTTATAAGTTTTATGTGTGTTTTGAAGTTGTTTTAGTTGGTTTTGAGCCGTCCGGAGGCCTTTTCACCGGAGAAGTCCATTTTAGAGTACCGGTTTGTCGTCTTTGAGGTAAGTATCTTGCCTAACCTTATGGGGGGAATTACCCCTTAGGATTTGAGTCTTCTATGTTGATTGTGGTCCGTGTACGCGAGGTGACGAGTGCGTGCTCGAACTTAATTGTGGAAAGTTGACCGTTTAGGAATCTTAGGTCCTTATATTCGTCGAGTATGAATTGTCCTTGGCATGATTGAATTTCCAAATTTCTAGTTTCATCTTTATTTGCTTAAATGTAGAATTTCTTACTTTTGGATTTACTCATCTTGCCTATATGACTCCTAATTGACCTATCTGGAAATTTTAGTCCTTTTACTGTCATGCTAGGTCCTCTTAATTGCTTATCTCAAATTGCAATTATCTTCATCTCATCCTATAATTGTTTTTGGTCTTAACTGAAGTTATGATTATTTTCCTGTTGCTTGTCCTTAAGTGAACTTGTTGAATATCCTCGTAACTACTCAACCTTAAAAGAAGTTTAGATATTCTATACCTTAGTTGAATTGCCCTTATATGGAGTTAGCAGATTCATATGAGTTTTCTTGTTGTTGAATCGTGCATTTGGGTGCGACTCTTATACGCTATTTTTCTTCCTTGTTGAGCTGTCCTTATTATGCCTAATATTCTTTGTTGAGCATATTCTTTGTGAACTAGCGTTGCTTTTCTTGTGATCAAAGGTTCTTGAATTGATGTATCTACCGTATCATGTATTATTGTCAATTGTTGTGGTTGTACTTGTTGTGGTGATGCACGAGGTTTCTACCGTGTTGTTGTGGTTATTGTGATGCACGAGGTTTCTGTCGTGCGATTGTTGATATGGGGGTTTGCACGAGGTTTCTGCCGTGCCGTGTTTTCTATTGATATTGGACATGTAGCGTGACAAGGCGGGATATGTATATGTGGGTTGCACATGTGGCGAGACAAGGTGGGAACATGTTTATGCACGTGTGGTGAAACAAGGTGGGAATATACTTTACTATTGCACACGTGGCGAGACAAGGTGGGTAATGTCGGGGATTGTTTGTGATACTTATGTTGGCCTGGGGTATTCCTTGTTGTCGATATTGTGTACTGGAACACTTAAGGTGTGAGTTTATTTGTGTGGAAATTTGTGAGATGACATTGTACGTGTTGTCTTTCCTTATACTTATGGGTTGTTGAATCATGTTAGGACACCTGCACAAGCATACACGTAGTTAAGTATTAGTAGTGGATTTACGGCTCCTTGTTGTTGTCAAGTATAGATACTCTTGTTGTACTTACCGTATGGGTGGAAATTACCCAATTGGTACATAAGTCATCCGTGCAGTTAGCACTCGAATGAGGGCGCAAGATGCCAAGTGTTAAGGTTCGAATATTCGGACCCATAAATGGTGATTTATCCGAGGTTCGGAACCTCGTGGAGATGACTACGAATTTGATGTAGAGGTGGTTGAAGTTGTTGAGACATTATCTGCCCGTGTTGTATATTTACATTCCAGATTTGTTTGTGTTCTATTCAATCTTTGTGTTTTTTCATGGTTTCCGCTGATACTTATTGTTCTTCCTTCTTTATCGAATTCACTGTACTGTTAGCTATATTGCGTAGTCTTTATGTGTATATCGTTTTCCCCTTTATTCATATATTGATACTTCTTCAGTTTATTAGACCAGTGGGTGTCTTGACTAGTCCTCATCACTACTTCATCGAGGTTAGTCTTGATACTTACTGGGCACCGCTGTGGTGTGCGCATACTACTCTTCTGCAAATTTTTGTGCAGATCCAGGTATTGATCGTTAGTAGCTGTGCGGACTCTTGCCGAGGAGACTCAAGGTAAACCTGTCGTTGCGCTCGCAGGCTTCGGAGTCACCTTCCTATTTTGCATTTACACTGTTTTTGCTTACTTCCAAACAATTGTAATTAGAAGTCGTAGTAAATTCTATAAAGCTTATGACTTGTACTACCGGGTTTTGGGAGTATGCAATGTATAGAGAATTATTTATTTTAGAAAAATATTAGATTTTATTATTGTTGTTGTTATTCCATGAATATTAGGCTTACCTAGTCCTTAAGACTAGGTGACATCACGATACCCAACGGAGGGAAATTTGGGTCGTGACATGTGTGTTCTGACCGGATGATCGAATGTCTCTGCAGACGCTATTTTTGGGGTCAACGACTATATTTGCATTAATGGCAATATGGGAACTGATGTCGATGGGGTCTTCAAATGGAACTCTATCGACGTCAACTGGAGGCACTTCGTTCCGTGGGGAGGCTATGTTGTCGTTTTCGCCATGGAAACCAAGGCCATTGTCGATGTGTGTGGGTACTGCTTGAGAGTTAGACATGCTGATTCTGGAATAAAAAACGCTTACAAGAACAAGTGTAAAGCAGTATGTGTTATGAAATTAATACCAGGCAATCACTATTATCCTTATCCCAACGGTGGGCGCCAAACTATTTACCCTTAAAATTGGATAACAATTAAATTTATAAGTGATTTTAAGGATATGTGATTTCACTTGGCACAAATTGAGATATGTGAAAATTGATATTAGAAATTGACTGTAAATAGAAATAAAGCAGTCCAATGTAATGTGCAGCTTTGGCCCTCAAGCTAGATCGCCCTCGAACCAAATGAGTATGCTATTGAAGAGTATGAACTGAACAGCAGAGTATGAAAGCTTAAGAGAGAAAAATATAATGTATTTCTTTGTTCTGCGGGAATGTCATGAAACCNCCTTTCTCTACAGCCTAGAGATCCTATAAGCTTTCGGGGCTCTGTAGAGATGGGAGCGGATTCAGTGAAATAGGAGGCTCAAGTGGTTCATCCGCTTATTCAAGGGATATTCTAAGAGGAAAGTACGCTATTCGTCGGTGAGGGATCTATGGTAGCTCGTCATAGTACAATTCTAAATACATTAAGAAAATCCCATGACAGGCTGATTAACCGGCCTTGACTTGATACGTGCTGAGATTCTCACCGTGATCCTCGCTCGATCTCGGATATTTTGGCTTACCTCGGTCAATTAAACCCCTTTCGATCTTACTAGACCTCGGTTCCACTCGGTCTCGATCTTGGTTGAACGTCGTCCTGGACTGTCCTCGAGTTAAGGGTTCAAAAACACGACTCCATATTGAGGCTCGAAATAATACGAGGCCGAACTGTGGCCTATCATGATCCAACCCCGATTAGTCACAAGAAAGGCAGGTCCATTCTGACCGTATATAGATAGTCCCATCGTTTCACAGAAATAAGATGATGAGAAACGACATGAATTTCCGAGCTCCATCTTTCGGAGTGATGAGGATTTTAAGAGTATAGGTGCGCACTATACTACCATCTAGCTTGACTCCATCAAAATTTTACTATGACAACAACTTATAGAACAAACCATGGTTAATACTATTATCACAAGGAAATATTATTCAGTTTACAATTGTTCTTAAAGAATTTTATACCTTAAAAATGATTAATAATAACATCATTATTCGAAGAAAATTCACTTCACAAATCAAAAAAAAAATTGAAGAAAAATATAAATGAGAGAAATGATAGAGAAATTAGTTAGAGGATGATTGTTGTTCGTAAAAACAATTGAGATAGAAAAAGAGGTAAGGAGAAAATGTGAATTCTAATTTCTTAAAAATTTTAAAACTCAAGAATGAACCAAAAGAGAAAATAAAAAAGGGAGAAAAGAATAAACATAGAATAAAGAAAAAATAAAACAATAAAAGAAGAACAACAAAATGAAACCAAAAAATAAAAAAGGGAAAAGGAAGACAAGAAACAGAAAAAGTATAAAGGGAAATAGAGGAGAGCGGTCCTACCCCTAACCTGGACTACCAAAGGGGCACACAGCCACCAACGGACCAAAGTGGCATTTTGTGCATGGGTTCACCAAATCTAATTAAGTATTATACTAGAAAAATTACAGGGTTACATGCAGTTTAGATAGGGGAGCATGGGTTCACGTGAACCCATACCCCTCCCTGTAAATCCGCCCCTATAGACGATATGATTTGTGTAAAACTTTAGTGCACGTGCAACCTTTAATTCGTGGATTCATCACTTGTGTTGACCGTTTCTACATTAGAAAACGAATCGAATATTTATTAATAAAATCATGATTCGCTCTATAGATTTGAGAACCGATCAATTAACCGGGTAACTATTTAATTTTTCGCTTCAATAAGCTGATACACATATCGACTGCTCTTACGAAAAAGTTGACTTTTAGGTCTAAAATACTTCGGAGGTAACTTCAAATAATTCTTTCTTTCTAGACAAAGAGACCTTTAAGACGGCCTTGCATGTAGTGGCGCACACAGAATTTTTGGCAAGCAATATCAACATTTGAAGAAATAAATATTTATACATAATATTTTTGTTTTGTATACTATCTGCATATACATATTCTACGAAGAGGTATCACATGACATCACTTATGGCAAGATGTATCTGTGGCAGTGTCATTTTTTATATTTATACATACTATTTTGTTTTGTATACTATATATATATATATATATATATATATATATATATATATATATATATATATATAT
>MDKI01103682.1:0-31166 GCA_005239505.1 Nicotiana paniculata | reverse complement strand
AATAAATGCGAAACGGGGAAGGGATCATGCTTAACAAACAATTTGGTGGTGCATAGATACTCGCCACCTCACCTATACACCACACACATGGAAATTCATATAGAAATTAAGTAGGGGATTCCTATTCCCTCAAGTCAAGGTTAAACCAAGTACTTACCTCAAATTCACAGGTCATTCACTACTCAATTACAGCTTTTCCTTTAGAGTATTTCTCTAACCCGTTCGAATATAACCATAATCATATTAATACCATCAACATACGCTAACGAATCGAATTCCACAATAAAAACTATAAAATATGCCAAAAATCTAAAATCGACCAAAATCTGACCCACGAGCTCGCATCTCAAAATCAGTCAAAAATGGCAGTATCAAAACTCTCTTCCTCTCCCGATTCTAAACATATAAAATTTATCTAAATCGGACTTAGTTTGGTCCCTCAAGTCCCTACCTGGAACTCTCCAAAACTGAAGCCCTAACTCCCTCAATTTCACTTTAAAATCATCAATCAAATCCCAAAAACAAAGATGGATTCATGAAACATAACCAAAAACGAGTAAAGAACACTTACCCGAATCCCTATGGTGAAAATCGCCACCAAAATCGCTCGAATCCGAGATCTCCAACTCAAAATATGACCGAATGAACAAACCCTTGTTTTATATATTTTTCTGCCAGCTATTCTGCGCCGTTTCTCATGCCAAGCAATCCTGAAACTCGCTTTTTATGCTCCAATATATTCCTTGTGAAATTCTAGTCAAGTTAGGCTTTTGAATCACCCAATTTGACCTTATAATGAATGAGATATATTGGTTTTGATATTTGCAAATAGTGTAGATTTTTAAATACGCCGTCAATGGCAATTTCTTAATTTATTTTAAAATTCTGGCAACCTTAGTAAAATGACCATAAAATCCTCATAATATGTCCAAATTCGATGATTATTTTTTTTACGGGTGGGTAATGACGATACGGGTCTAATACGTCAACCAAAACTGAAACCAAAGCTTATTTGTTCAACATGATATCATTTATGCTTGAATAAACGACATCGAAACATAAGAAAAATGAGCACAACACAACCCAAATCTATTCGAAACTCACTCGAGACCCTCAAGACCTTAACCAATAATTCAAATAAGTCATATGTCACTACTCGAACCTAGTCGAACCTCCACAAAACTCAAGACAACACCAAAACACCAAATCAACCTCGGATTCAAGCCTAAGATCTTCTAAACTTCGCTAACGACGTGGAAACCTACCAAACCACATCCGAATGACCTCAAATTTTGCACACACATCACACATGACACTACGAACCTACTCCAACTTCCATAATCCCATTCTGACCCCGGTACCTAATTTCCAATGTCGACCAACATCACCAAATTTTCTAACTTTCGCCAATTCAAGTCTAGAACGGAGTCTTAGTTCGTAAAATGACCCCTTGGGTTATCACATTATTATAGTAGTGGCTAAAGACTAAAGACATTTTAAACAGTGCCTTAAAAGTAAATACATGTGTTATTACTGACTAACTGTGCACTTTCCCCATTAAGTAGAAGTTTTATTGGAGAAGGAATAACATTTAACATTGTGAGAAAAAAATGTACGCATCATAACTAAGATAGCTTTATGTATATTTAGGTGCTCTAATATTTTTTCCAATTAATTTAGTACGTTTGTCTTTAGGGGCCGCACAAATAAAGGCTCAGCTTTTACAAATATGACATGGGCTCGATCACTCTGGCGGACCTTAAGTGGGCATTCCTCTAAAGTTCTATGGAAGTTACCAACTTGGGCCATAGGCCTTTACGATGAACCATTGACACGTCCAGGTAAGTGTTTAAGAATTTTGTTTGGTATTGTGTTTGTCCATTTCTTTAACAAAATTGGGAGCATTACATAAATAGCCAGTAATATTTGTTATTCACTTTTTCTAATCGGTATATGTAGATTGTACATGGATTATATATTGTTATACATATAGTATGCTTGAACTATTTATATATTATACGTCCATCGACTATTTTTAGTTCAATTAGTTGAATGAACGGCTATTTAGGTTAACTCTTCAACCAAATCCGATCACCTACTAAATGTTACTACTAATATTTAGTGCAAATCTCTATCTACAATTGCGTGTTCATTGTGTATGTCTTACAAAGATCGTGGATAAAACCTATGTAACGACCCGACCGGTCGTACCGTGAGATTAGCCCAGCTTCCCCTGTTTCTGCTTTGTCATGTGTTATTTAACCTAATCACGTTGTGCTTGGTGGGTTGGTTTGTGTTCGGAGAGGTCATGGTGAGAAAAGAGACACTCAGTCTCTTAAGTTGGCCTTATGGTTAGAAAAGTCAACTGGAAGTTCGCTATTAGGTCAACGACCTTGGAATGTGGATTTTATAGCCCGGATAGCTTCGTTATGTTATTTAGGACTTAGAAGTGTGTTTAAACTGTGGTTTTGATGTCTGGAGTAGCATTAGGCTTGAAATGGCGAAATTGAGTTTTTGGCGATTTCCGGTCGGCAGTGGTGAAATAGGCTATCGGGGTCGGAATTGAATTTTGGAAGTTGGAACAGGTTCGTAGTATCATTTTGGATATGTGTGCAAATTTTCAGGTCAATCGGACGTGTTTTGGGTGGTTTCGACATCTTTGGCAAAATTTAGAAGTTTCTAAGTTCTTAGGCTTGAATCCGAGATGGAGTTGGTATTTTGGCGTTGCTTCGAGGGTTTCAAAGGCTCCACTAAGTTTTGAGTGAGGTTATGGAATGTGTTGGCATGTTTGGTTGAGGTCCCGAGGGCCTGGGTGAGTTTTGGGAGGTTATCTGACCAAGTTCGTGGCTTTGAGAGTTACAAATCTTTTTTCTATTCTGTTGTAGAGGTTTCTTCTTCGCGATCACGTAGAGCAATCGTGGAGGCAGTCAAGTTTGTTCTTCACGTTTGCGCAATAGGTTATGCGATCGTGATGGTTGATTTGGTGAGGCATCAAGAACGTGTGGGGTTTAGGTCGCGTTCGCGTAAGGTTAATTGGACCGAAGCCGGGGCCATGCGTATGTTCATTGCGAACGCGGTCAGTGGTACGCAATCGCGTAGAAGTAAGGGGCAGAGAATCGCATTGGCATGATGAGGGGCGCATTTGCATAGTGTTATTTCAGGAGCCATCAATGTTGTTCTTCGTTAAGGAAAACTGCCTGGGCAGAGTATTTAAATAGAGGTCTTCGTGATTTTTAGCCCATTTCTCACCATTTTTTGAACGGCTTTCAAGCTTTTTGAGAGGGATTTAAGTGGGAATCGAAGGGGAACACTTGGAGGTAAGATTTTTGAATTCAATACTTGATTTTATGTTAAGTTCTAGCTAATTAGAGCTAAAATTTGTGGGATTTGAACCTTAAAATAGGAGAATTAGGGCTTATGATTTGGAGACCTTTTAGTGGGGATTTGGACGGCCATTTGAGGTCTGAGTCTGATGTTCTTGTTATGTATGGACTCGTGGGAGGATAAGGATTCTTTTGATGTGACTTTTATCGAGTTACGAGATGTGAGCCCGTAGTCGGGTTTGACAATTTTTGGGATTTGTGCTTAATGTGATTTGGATAGATTTGGAGCTAGCGGAAGCCGAGCGTAGAGGAAAAGGCATTGTGGGCTAGGATTTTAGCCGGTTCTAAGGTAAGTAACTTTAAAGACCCGTAAAATTTCATGGCTAAAAATAATGCCCAAATAGGTCCCCGTGTTGTTATAACTGTAGAAATTCTTAAAACGGACCCCTTTTGAGTAAAAAGTACCCCTGGACTTAAAAGATAAAATTTTGTAGATTTGCGCAGGTCTGCGGTCCACTATGCGATCGCAGATCAGGTATGCGGACTACGTAGTGGTCGCATACCTGGACAGTTTGCTGTCCATTTTGAGGACAGTTATGCGGCCTAGAATGCGATCGCATTTCACGAATACGGGCCGCATAGTTGTCGCATTCTTGCACCTTGACTTTTGTGGAGGGAGTTATGAGATACACTATGCGATCGCATAACAGGTATGCAGACCGCATAGTGGTCGCATACCTGGGCAATCTACTTTTCTTTTTGGCCCATTTGAGGGCCAATTATGCGACAGGAATACGGACCGCATAGCAGGACGCGGTCAGGAATTTGATCGCATTCCTGACCGCATTTCTGCTTCAGGACTGTTAAATTTATAATTTCATACCTGACCCCCAGTTAATCAACACACCTCCCCCTTTCTTTTTAAGCTCATTTTCTGATAAATTAGAGAGAGGATAGAGTGGGTTCTAGAGAGAGAGAGAGTTCAACTTCATCCAATTTGTTCCTCCAACATTTCTCAGGCCTGGAATTCATCAAGTAGGACACCATTTTCTTCACTACAAGAGGTAAGCTTCTACCCATCAACCTTAATTTCCAGATTTTTGTTAAAATGAAACATGGTTAGGTGAATTCATGAAGATAATGGTAGGAACCTTGCATGCATGTAATCAACTTATCTTAATCTAGTAAAAGGAAATGGGTTAGAGTAATGTTTCACTAAAAAAAGGCCTTTTCAATCTAAAATAACACTTAGTATTTGATAGAATGATCAAGTGAGTTCAAAACATGATCAATGTTCCTAATTCTAAGTTAAATTATGCCACATTGTGAACTAGATTGATGGTGCTAGAAGGTCCAGTTAATTGTGGTAGAAATAAAAGAACAATCCCAAATCAAGGTAAGTATGGCTAAATTTAATCTTTTTTGAGTTACGTTGTTGGTGTCCGAGTACACGTTATGAAATTCTTGCTTGAGCATAGGTGAATTGTTTGTCGTGTTGTGTCTAGTTGTACAAATTCATTCTCTGATTATCTTAAAGTCAATTACCATGCGAATTGAGATTATGAAGGGTGATTCTTTGTGCTTATCATACCATGTGTAAAGCTCGTTAAATGTTGAATACATCGGTATCAGAGGATGTGCTGTAAAACAAAAGAAATGATAATGAAATAAAGTGTTGAATGTACCCAAGTGCTAAATGTTATGTAGTAAATAATGAAAGTAAATATGGGCTGATTTTATTGAGTTAAGTGATTGTGGCAACACCGTATATGAATTGCTCATTGGTAAGGATCATTTTGCCTTGATTACACATAGTTATTGGTTAATATGAACTTATGTTCTTCATGATAAAGATCCTTGTGATATAATTGTTGGTGGTTGTTGTTATGAAATGGGAACGTATGGTGGGATCGGGTTGCCTGCCACAACACGAAGTAATAAGGGTGAAATGTGATTGTACGGTGGGATCGGGTTGCACGCCGCAACACGAAGTAATAAGGGTGAGATGAGAATGTACGGTGGGATCGGGTTGCGCGCCGCAACAGATGAGAAACTGAAACAAGTAACTGTGAAATCTTCATTTGTGGTTTTCTTTATACTTGTGTGGTACTTGTGTGGTTACCCTAACTGTTCCTTGATTGTGTATTGTTTGATTCTACTTGGAATAAATTTGGTTCATACATGCTAGTACTATTCAATGGTACTAACGTCCCCTTTGCCGGGGGCGCTACATCATTTATATGGATGTAGGTGGTTCCACAGGAGGTAGCTCAGACCGCTGATAATGGTGTTTTCCCTTCGTACCTTCAGCAAATCCGGTGAGCCCCACTTCCTCCCGGGGCCATGTGTAGTCTACATCATTTTTTTTGTATATGTTATGTCTTTTAAGTTATAGTCGGGACCTTGTCGCCGACAAGTATTGTGTAAACCCTTAGTACTCTTAGAGGCTCCGTAGACATGATGTGGGCTTAAAATATATGTGTTTTGGGCGGTAAATGTATTTACTAGTAATCGTGGTCCGAATCGGAATTATTGTATGTTTTGAGATTATCAAATGTGGAAATGATAAAGGATAATATGAACCCAAGTAGTAGATTTATTCTTAAACTCTAAATTGCTAATTCATGTGGAATAATGTATATTATAAACACGGGGTGATGTGTTGGGTAGGAAACGCAATCCAGGCCCGCTTGACCGGGATCATCCGGTTGGGCACCGGTCTCGTCCCTTGGTTTTGGGGCGTGACAAACTTGGTATCAGAGCCTAAGGGTTCAAAAGTATCCTAGGATGTCTAGGAGTTGTGTCTAGTAGAGCCCTTCTTATTAGTGTGTTGTCAACCACATATATAATTAGGGGGATGCATGGACATTTAAGAAAATACCCTTTCATTGTTACTCTGTATCGTGCGATGTGGTGAAAGGCGAGGTTGTCTATCTCTAACTCGTGCATTTTTCCAATTTTCAGTAGATGGCACCCAAAAAGAGAGCCCGACTCGACCCAGAGGCCAATGCCACCCCAGGAGTGGCCGTGAATTATTTATCTGATGGTGCGGGTGAAAATGATTCCCCGACCCTAAATCTGCCTTACTCTTTCATCCCAGGCCAGAATATTCCTATTCCTGCTCCAACGGGGGGTGCTATAGTCCCTCCCACTAATGTTCCTGATTCTTCTTTAGTCCTAGCTTCCGGTCCCCGTATTTCTAATGGAGGCCTCAAGGGATCTATTCGTATGTTGACTCAGCTAGTGGCCTCCCAGGCCCAAAGATCACTTGTTTCCCCTGCATCCTCTAGCGAGCACGGGGATTCTTCGGGTTCCAGGGTCAACCAGTTTTTTGGGTTAACCCCTCCAGTGTTCAAAGGCACCGACCCATAGGCTGATCCTCAGGAGTTCATTGATGAGATGTGCAAGACTCTTCGGGTTATGAAGGCTACAGAGACCGAGGGGGTTAAGTTGGCTTCCTATCAGTTAAAGGGAGTAGCGTATTCGTGGTTTGAGATTTGGGAGGGGTCCTGTGGGGAGAGGATCCCTCCGAAAAAGTAGGATGAGTTTGTTAATGCCTTCATGGATCATTTCTTTCCTGCCGAGACTATGGCAGCCCGTGCTGCGGAGTTTGAGGTCCTTAAGCAGTGCAACATGACTTTGTGGGAGTACCACATGGTGTTCGTGCGCCTGTACAAATATGACATCCACATGATGCAGACTATGGAGGCCAGAGTTTGATGGTTTGTTCAAGGCCTTGGTCCCTTGGTTGTTAATAAAGCTGCTACAGCTGCCTTGATTCGGATATGAATTATGGGAAGATTGTGGGATTCGCCCAGGCCACAGAGGCTCGGAAGTTGAAGATAATAATGGAGAGAAAGAGTAGTAGTAGGGCCCGGTCAGTGGGAAACCCTGGTAGTTCAGTTAAAGAAGGGAGATCAGTCCTTGGGAGAGGATCATCAAGGCCATCCCAGTCCGATGCACAGTCCTCAGCTAGTGCCCCGTCATCAAGGCACAATTATTAGCAGAGGGGTCACTTTGGACCAGGTTCAGATAGCAGAAGGTTCCGTAAGTTGGGTCGTGCAGGTGGGAGGTTCCAGCAGCAGCAGAGGGTCCCATGCCCTAAGTGTGTGAGGTCTCATTCTGAGCCTTGTTACTTTGATATATCGGTGTGCTATATATATGGAGAGAGAGGCCATATCTAGCGAGACTGCCGCGCACCCAGTCAGGGCGCGAGTAAGGGTACTACTCAGCCATACAACTCTTCAGTCGTTACATATTTAGAACGCCTTCAAGCTCTAGGACGGCGCGATACAGTTATGGGTGGAGCACGGGGTCAAGGGGGACCCAGTTGGTTCTACGCTTTAAGTGGTTGCTAGAGTGCAGAGGCTTCCCCAGATGTTGTCACACGTATTCTTACTGTTTCGTCACATGATGTTTATGCTCTTATTAATCTCGGGTCTTCCTTGTCATATGTTACTCCATTTATTGCTTCATGTTTTGGGATAGAACCCGAACAACTTCACGATCCATTCTCTGTGTTGACTCCGGTTAGTGATTCCATTACGGTCCTGCGAGTCTATAGGAATTGTGTTGTCCCGGTGCATGGTCAGGATACCACGACCGATCTTATTGAGTTAGATATGGTATATTTTGATGTAATTATGTGGATGGATTGACTCTTTTCAAGATTTTCTAAACTCGACTGCCGAATCGGGATTATGAGGCTTGAGTTTCCTAATGAACAAGTTATCAAATGGGAGGAATAATGTTGTGTCAAGAGGTAGATTTATTTCCTACCTGAAAGCCTCAAAGATGATCATAAAAGGGTGCATCTACCATTTGGTCCGGGTTGCGGACACCACTTCAGACGTTCCTGCTCCCAAATCTTTGCCTGATGTGACTGAATTTCTTAAAGTATTTTCGGGCGAGCTTCCTGGGATTCCACCAGATAGAGAGATCAATTTCGGGATTGATGTATTGCCAGATACGCAGCCAATATCTATTCCACCTTACCGAATGGCGCCAGCAAAACTGAGAGAGTTAAAAGAGCAATTGAAAGATCTGTTAGAAAAGGGTTTCATACGGCCAAGTGTGTGGCCTTGGGGCGCACCGGTTCTTTTTTTCAGAAAGAAAGACGGATCACTTCAGATGTGTATTTATTATCGGCAGCTCATAAAGGACACCATAAAAAACAAATACCCGTTGCCTCGGATAGATAATTTGTTTGATCAGTGCAAGGTGATAGGTTCTTCTCAAAGATTGATTTGCGGTCCGGGTATCACCAGTTAAAATCAGGGAGCAGGATATTCCTAAGACTGCCTTCAGAACTTGATATGGGCACTTTGAATTTTTGGTAATGGCTTTTGGGCTAACCAACGCCCCAGCAGCATTTATGGATCTTATGAATCGGGTTTTCAAACTGTTTCTTGACTTCTTTGTGATTGTCTTCATTGACGACATCCTCATTTATTTGCGAAGTCAGGAAGATCATGCTACTCACCTCAGGGCAGTTCTACAAACTCTTCTTCCGCACCAGTTGTATGCAAAGTTTTTAAAATGTGAATTTTTGCTAGAATCAGTCGCCTTTTTGGGCCATGTTGTCTCCAGTGTAGGGATTCAGGCTTATCCCTAAAAGATTGTAGCGGTAAAGGATTGGCCTAGGCCAACGACTCTGACAGAGATTAGCAGTTTCTTGGGTTTGGATGGGTATTATCGGATGTTCGTGGAGGGATTCTCTACCCTCGCCTCTCCATTGTCTAAGTTGACGCAGAAGGCGGTTAAGTTCCAGTGATCTGATGTTTGTGAAAAGAGTTTTTAGGAATTGAAATCGAGATAGACTACGACGCCAGTGTTGACCTTGCCAGAAGGTTCGGAAGGGTTTGAGGTGTATTGTGATGCTTCAAGGGTTGGTTTGGGGTGTGTATTGATGCAATATGATAAGGTAATAGAATATGCTTCTAGGCAGCTAAATAACCACGAAAAGAATTATCCGACGCATTATTTGGAGCTCGCGACGGTTGTGTTTGCATTAAAAATCTTGTGGAATTATCTTTATGGGGTCCATGTGGACATGTTCACAGACCACAAGAGTCTTCAGTATTTATTAAAACAAAAGGAGTTGAACTTAAGGCAGCAGAGGTGGTTGGAATTGCTCAAGGATTATGATATGAAAATTTTGTACCATCCAGGGAAGGCGAATGTGGTAGCCGACGCTCTTAGTCGGAAATCCATGGGTAGCTTGGCACATTTGGTAGCAGGTCAGAGGATTTTTGGCTCTAGAAGTTTATTAGTTGGCTAGTCTGGGGGTCTGTCTTTCGACCTCAGACGAAGGGGATGTCGTGGTGCATAACGGAGCAGAATCTTCACTTGTAACGGAAATCAAGGAAAAACAATTCAGAGATCCAGCATTGGAATAGTTGAGAGAGGAAAATATGAATCATAAGACTACAACATTTTCACACGGCAATGATGACGGTGTTTTGCGGTGCCAAGGGAGGCTGTGTGTTCCGGACGTGGATGATATTCGGGAAAGGGTAATGGTAGAGACTCGCAATCCCAGGTATTCAGTACGCTCAGGTTGTATGACAATGTATCATGATCTCAAAGAGGTTTATTGATGGAATGGTATGAAGAGGGGTGTGGCGGACTTTGTGGCTAGATGTCCAAATTGTCAACAACAAAAGGCCGAGCATCAGAGGCCCAGTAGGTTGACGCAGCTTATAGAAATACCAACATGGAAACGGGAGATGATCAATATGGACTTTGTGGTGGGGTTACCTCGCATTCTGTGTAGGTTCGGCTTAGTTTGGGTATTAGTGGATCGGATCACGAAGTCGGCGCACTTTTTGCAAGTCAAGTCCACCGATACTGCAGAACAATACGCTCAGTTATATATCAAGGAAATAGTTAGGCTCCATGGCGCTCCAGTATCTATTATCTCGGATCCAGGGGCCTAGTTCACAGCTAACTTTTGGAAAAAAATTCAGGAAGGTTTGGGTATGCAGGTAAATCTCAGCATAGCACTCCACCCACAGACTGATGGATAGGTAGAGCGGACCATTCAGACGCTTGAAGATATATTACGGGCTTGTGTATTAGATTTCAAGGGTAGCTGGGATGATCACTTGCCGCTTATAGAATTTGCTTATAATAATAGTTTCTATGCTAGTATTCAGATGGCCCCATTTGAGGCGTTGTACATAAGGAGGTTTAGGTCTCTTATTGGATGGTTCGAGGTTATCAAGGCGGAACTATTAGGATCAGATCTTGTGCACCAAGCTATGGAAAAAGTTAAGGTCATTCAGGATAGGATGAAAACTGCTCAGAGTCGTCATAAATCCTACGCGGACATTCGTCGAAGAGATTTGGAGTTTCAAGTCGATGATTTGGTATTCTTGAAGGTGTCTCCCATTAAGGGAGTAATGCGGGTTGGGAAGAAAGGTAAATTTAGCCCAAGGTATGTCGGGCCATTTGGATTTCTCAAAGGATAGGACAGGTGGTTTATAGGCTGGAATTGCCCCTTGAAATGTCATTAGTGCACCCAGTGTTTCATGTGTCCATGTTTAAGAAGGTGATTGGGGATCCATCTGCCATTGTGCCGGTTGAGACAGTTGAAATTAATGAAGGATTGTCATATGAAGAGGTTCCAGTTGCTATTCTTGATAGGCAAGTCCGTAGATTGAGGAACAAAGAGATTGCTTCTGTTAAAGTATTATGGCGAAGTCAACAAGTCGAATAAGCCACGTGGGAAGCGGAAAATGAAATGAAAGTGAAATATCCCCACTTGTTTGAATAAGTCTGGTAGTGGTTTGGAAATTTGTCATTCCTAAGCTAGTATATATTGTGTTAAATTTTGTGCAAGAACACTCCACTCCCCTAATTACCCTACTATTGTGACTTACCAAACTTTGTGCCATAATGTATATGTCTTTGTGAATAGTTGAATTATGTGAAACTTATTGTAATAGCTGATTTATGTGAAACTCATTGTAATAGTTGAATTATGTGCAACTCATTGTAAATAGGTTAATTATGTGCAAATTTGTGGAGTTAACCGAACTATGTTAGGCTTGTGAAGTAATTGAATTACATGTAGCTTGTTGAAAGGACCGGGTTTTTTGCAAGTTGATAGAGTAATTGGTAATGTGTGGAATTGGTTAAACATGTGTTTCGGGGGCTCTCTGACAAGTATATAGGCCTAATTACAAAGGAAACTCTTGCGAAATTTGAAGAAAATATCAGAGTTAGTAAAAATTTGGGGGTTGGTTTATTTTTTGTTTTCCTACTCTAGTGATTCCCCGATCTTCATTCGAGGACGAATTATTTTAAGTGGGGGATAACGTAAAGACCCGTAAAATTTCATGTCTAAAAATAATGCCCAGATAGGTCCCCGTGTTGTTATAACTGTAGATATTCTTAAAATGGGCCCCTTTTGAGTAAAAAGTACCCCGGGACTTAAAAGATAAAATTTTCCATATTTGCGTAGGTCATCGGTCCACTATGCGATCGCAGATCAGGTATGCGGACCGCATAGTGGTCGCATACCTGGACAGTTTGCTGTTGATTTTGAGGATAGTTATGCGGCCTAGAATGCGATCGCGTTTCACGAATGCAGGCACCATAGTTGTCGCATTATTGCACCTTGAATTCTGCGGAGGAAGTTGTGCGACGCACTATGCGATCACATTACAGGTATGCGGACCGCATAGTGGTCGCATACCTGGGCAGTCTACTTTTCTTTTTTTCCCATTAAAGGGCCAATTATGTGACAGGAATGCAGACCACAAAGCAGGAATGCGATCACATTCTTGACCACATTTCTGCTTCGAGACTGTTAAATTTCTAATTTCAACCCGACCCCCAGTTCATAAAAACACCTTCCCCTTTCATTTTAAGCTCATTTTCTGATAAATTAGAGAGAGAAGAGAGTGGGTTCTAGAGAGAGAGAGTCCAACTTCATCCAATTTTTTCCTCCAACACTACTCAGGCCTGGAATTGATTAAGTAGGACACCATTTTCTTCACTACAAGAGGTAAGCTTCCACCCATCAACCTTAATTTCTATATTTTTGTTAAAATGAAACATGATTAGGTGAATTCATGAAGAAAAGGGTAGGAGCCTTGCATGTAACAACCCAATCGGTCATTTTAAGCTCTATCGCGTCGTTTAGCAGTTTGAAGTCATGAGCAGCTTCGTTTCTGGTATTATGACCCATGGGCGTGGTCGAAATTGAATTTTAGGAAGTTTAGATTTGATTTGGAAAGATTCTCATCTTAGAAGCCTTAAGTTGGAGAAATCAACTAAGATTTAATTTTGAGTAACCAACCTCTGAATAAGGATTTGAAGGTTCCTGCAGGTTCGTATTATGATTTAGGACCTGGGCGTATGTCCGGATCGGGTTTTGGATAACCCGGGAGCGTTTCAGCGTATGTTACGGAAGTTAGAATTTTAGAAGAATTTCATAAAATTGGGCTTGAAGTGCATTTCAGTGTTGTTGATGTCCGCTTGGGATTCCAAGTTCGTGAATAGCTTTATATGGTGATTCTGGAGTTGGGAGCGCGATTGGATGTAAATTTGGATGTATGTAGGTCATTTTGAAGTCATTTGGCTAAAGATAGAAATTTGAAGGTTTTTGAGAAATCCCATCGGAAGTGGAAGTTTTGATATCAAGGTCGGAATGTGATTCCGGAAGTTGGAGCATATCCGTAATGTTAAATATGACTTGTGCACAAAATTTGAAGTCAATCGGATGTGATTTGATAGGTTTCGGCATCAGATGTAGAAGTTGGAAAATTCTGAGTTCATAAAGTTGGGAATTGAGTGCGATTCGTTGTTTTGATATTGTTTGATGTGATTTGAGTCCTCGAGCAAGTCCGCATTATATTTTGGTACAGGTTGGTATAGTTTGACAGGGTCCCGGGGGCCTCGGGTGGACTCCGGGTGGTTAACGGATCAATGTTTGAAGTTAGAGAAGGCTGAAGGTTGATGTCATCTGGTGTAACCGCACCTGTGAGGCTTTGACCACAGGTGCGGAGCCACGAGTGCGGCTAAGGGCGCCGCAGGTGCGAGTTTTGGGCTGGAGCTGAGGAGGCCGCAGGTGCGGAAGATTGTTCGCACCTGCGGAAGCGTAGGTGCGAAGAAGGGACCGCAGAAGTGAGAGATGCTGGATTGAGTCAAAGCCGCACCTGCGATGGAATTTCCGCAGGTGCAGAGCCGCAGGAGAGGCTATTGGACCGCAGGTGCAAATGGAGGCCTGGGCAGAATGTTTTAAAGTCGGGTTTTTGTCATTTCTCACCCATTTTTAATTTAACATAGACGATTTTGGAGAGCATTTCAAGGGGGAATTTCGTCAAGCATGTAGGTAAGTAAATTTCTCCCGTTTGTAAGTTAAATACAAGATTATATGCATGGATTAGGCATGGAAATTGGTATGAATTTGGGAAAATATTGAAGAAACCTAGAAAAATGTAAGTTTGGAATTTATCCACGAATTTGAGCATGGAATATAGAGTAAATTGTATGATTGAACTAGTAGAGCTATGGGTAGAATGTATCTTCGAGAATTCCAGATTTCTGGGCACGTGGGCTCGAGGGCATTTTGGTCATTTCTCCGAGTGGGTTGGGAAAGTATATAATTTGAAATTGTTGTGAGTATTGGGATGAATTTTAATTTCTTTGTTGTTATGTGGTAGTTTCAGAGTGTTGTGCATTCGTTGGAGTCATCGGAAGGGCTTGGAAGCCGGTATTGGAATTTCGGAGCGAGGTTAAGTCTCTTTTCTAACTTTTTGAAGGGGAATTGTCCCCCTAGGTGAACTAATTAAGTATGTGTTACTATTTGCGGGGCTACGTACGCATGAGGTGACTGGAGTCCTTATGTAGCTACTATTATGCCATGTCCGGGTAGCCTAGGACCCACTAGCATGTTTTACCAGTTATACCTGTAATCTTGTCTGTGATATTATGATGCTAATATAACCAGAATTGCAATTTAACTGACTAAGGAAGATTAGAGTTTATTTTATAAATCATCTAAAGAGAATTTATTTCCCTTGCGGGCAATTGGATTTCCGAATAAAGTTGTGTTATTAGACGTTATATAAAACTCGGTGAGTGAATTTAAAAAAAAAGGGGTTTAAATACTATTTTGTGGTTTTTAAAAGAAAAATCTGTCATTTATTTGGTTACTTATTTTCCCGACGTATTCGGGGTGGACTTTTTATTGTGTATGACTGCATGTGACCGCTTCGCAATTTACATTCCGCGAGCGGAGTGTTATTTCCCCCACTCTCATGGGAGCGGGCCGTACGCCATGGCGAGATTGAAAGAAATATTATGGTTCGGGCAATTCGACCATCGACAGTTCACATAGATGATTATTATGATGGCTCAGGACCGTTGTCCTTATCCTGTATGCGCATGCTAACGTGTTTAATATTTTCTTCATGATTTTTTAAGTGATAAGATATTTGGGGGAAAATAATGAGGAAATTGTTTATTTAAGATATTTTGGAAAAATAATGAGAAAGCGGTGACTGTTTGTTTATTTCCAGTATTTACTTGGATTTCAATGCATTATATATGTGTTGTTGCTTTACTATCTTTACATGCTTATCGTGTTCATCTTACGCTGTTAATTAATTTGCTGGCCCTTAGTGAATGTCTAATTCGACCTCTCGTCACTACCTTTCTGAGGTTAGGCGGGCGACTTACTGAGTACACGATGTTTTTGTACTCATGCTACACTTGATGTGCATTTTTATTGCACATGTACTTTCATAGCAACATGGAGGACTCAGATACTTAGGCAAGCTGCATCATCCGGAGTCGATCCGCAGCTGACGGAGTCTCCCTCGTACTGTATTTACTTTCAGTTTATATTCCCTTGTCCAATTTGTATTCCGGACGGGCTTTGTGATGTTTGTATAAATTCTTATAAATTGCTCATGTACTTGTGACACCAGGCTCTGGGGTATGTTGGGATGTGTTGGGTTATATTTGTTAAAGTGTAGTATTCAAACCCTTGTTTTTAACTAACATATTTTTATTTGGTTAATATGTAATAAAGTGAAAGAAAATGCTTTTCTTAATTGTTAAAATCCGAAAGTTATTTCAATTAATTAATATTTGGCTTGCCTGACATTGATGTTCGGCGCCATCATGACCATAGGGATTTTGGGTCGTGACATTGCATGCATGTAACCAACTTATCTTAATCTAGTAAAAGGAAATGGGTTAGAGTAATCTTTCACTAAAAAGAGTCATTTTCAATCTAAAAGAACACTTAGTGTTTGATAGAATAATCAAGTGAGTTCAACACATGATCATTCTTCCTAATTCTCAGTTAAATTATGCCACATTGTGAACTAGATTGAAGGTGCTATAAGGTCCGGTGAATTGTGGTAGAAATTAAGGAAAAATCCCAAATCAAGGTATGTATGGCTAACTTTAATATTTGTACAGTTACCTTGTTGGTGTCCGACTACACAGTATGAAATTATTGCTTGAGCATAGGTGAATTGTTTGTCCTGCTGTGTCGAGTTGTACGAATTCATTCTCTGATTTTCTTAAAGTCAATTACCATGCTAATTGAGATTATTGAGGGTGATTCTTTGTGCTTATCCTACCATGTGTAAAGCTCATTAAATGTTGAATACATCGGTATGAGAGGATGTGCTGTAAAACGAAAGAAATGATAATGAAATAAAGTGTTGAATGTATCCAAGTGCTAATGCTGTGTAGTAAATAATGAAAGGAAATATGGGCTGATTTTATTGAGTTAAATGATTGTGGCAACACCATATATGAATTTCTTATTAGTAAGGATCATTGTGCCTTGATTTCACATATTTATTGGTTGATATGAACTTATGTTCTTCATGATAAAGATGATTGTGATATAGTTGTTGGTGATTGTTGTTATGAAATGGGAACGTATGGTAGGATCGGGTTGCGCGCCGCAACACAAAGTAATAAGGGTGGAGAGGTAATAAGGGTGAAAGGTGATTGTACGGTGGGATCGGGTTGCGCCGCAACATGAAGTAATAAGGGTGGAGAGGTAATAAGGATGAGATGATAATGTACAGTGGGATCTGGTTGCGCACCGCAACAGTTGAGAAATGGAAACAAGTAACTGTGAAATCTTCATTTGTGGTTTTCTGTATACTTGTGTGGTTACCCTAATTGTTCGCTGATTGTGTATTGTTTGATTCGACTTGGAATAAACTTGGTTCATACATGCTAGTATTATTCAATGGTACTAGCACCCTTTTTGTCGGGGGCGCTACATCTTTTATGTGGATGTAGGTGGTTCCACAACAGGTATCTCAGATCGCAGATAGTGGTGTTTCCCTTTCGTACCTTCAGCAGATCCGGTGAGCCCCACATCCTCCCGGGGCCGTGTGTAGTCTCCGTCATTTTTTTTGTATATGTTATTTCTTTTAAGGTATAGCCAGGGCCTTCTTGCTGGCAAGTATTGTGTAAACCCTTAGTACTCTTAGAGGCTACGTAGACATGATGTGGGTTGTACATATATGTGTTTTGGGCGGTAAATGTGTTTACTAGTAATCATGGTCCGAATCGTAATTGTATGTTTTGTGATTATCAAATGTGGAAATGATAAAGGATAATATGAACTCAAGTAGTAGATTTATGCTTCAAATCTAAATTGCCAATTCATGTGGAATAATGTATATTATGAACACGGGGTGATACATTGGGTAGGAAAGGCAATCCAGGTCCGCTTGACCAGGATCATCTGGTTGCGCACCGGTCTCGTCCCTTAGTTTTGGTGCATGACAGTAACGGTTCCAAACTTGGTTCTGAAGGATCGAAACCCTGAGCTATATGTTATATGATTATAATTTAGGTGACGCACATGCCAAGTGACGGGCGTGCAGGTATACACCGAGTGATTTGTGACCTGGCTCATCCCATGGAACCATCTAGTAGCTATTTCGGACGGATATCCATACTTATATTTACGTGGTTAATGTGAACATGCTAGAAATCATGCATATCATTTCATGCCTCAGTCTAGGTAATTGTTGATTATATATATTTATCACTGTTTCAGGCTAGTTTATGTATGTGTGAGCCATGTGAGCGAGACTGGAGAGTAATGACTGAGTGAGGCGAGAGCCTGTTATTGAGACAGTTATGAGATCAGACCGCACATCGCATCGATAATCTGATCATGCCTTCGTTGGCTTGATATAGCGCTTGGGCCAATAGGAGCCCCTCCGGAGTCTTTACACCCCCATTGAGCGCATTGATATTGAGGGATGGACCTTCTCTAGACATGGATCTTGTCTGAAGTTGATGATATGTGAGGGATGGATCGTCCCTGGACGTGGATCTTATCCGAGTGTTGAATTACGGAGATGGTTCTTCTCCATGGGGGGTGGAGTGTCCTTTTCCTCAGTACTGAGTGACTACGGTCACCGGTGTTTATGCATATTCCGGGATGGACTTTCCCTGGGCCTGAGAGCCATACACAGTACTGAGTGGACTTTTGTGTGAGAGCTGTGAGCACTATGTGCATTTACACACTGTTGATACATTGGCATATAGGGTACTGATATATACCTGGGTTACTTATCATATCGGTCATATTCTATTTTCATTATATATTGAAACTGTGAGCATGTCTAAATTATGTGTATTGTTTTCATAACAATTATTGAGGTTCAGTCTGTCAATACCTCTTAGCCCGTAGTTTGGGCCCGTTACTTCTGAGTTGGTATACTCACGTTCCCCCGTGCACCTTGTGTGCAGATCCAGGTATATTGGGACCCGGTAGTGGTTGCTGAACGGGTGTCAGAGTTCCTTTAGAGGCATCGAGGTAGCAGCTGGCGATTGCAGCCTCGATTATCTCCTTCTCTATCTACCTGTCATATTTATTTATTTCAAACAACTTTATGTCGGCATTGTATTTTGATATTCGATGTAGTAGCTCATGAATCGGTGACACTAGATTTGCGTTTGGGGTTTCTCTTACTTATGTTTTCAATAATGATTAAACTCTTAAATGCTTTGTAAATATGAGACTTTTTCTGCAAATATAATGGATTTTTTTAAAATATCTGTTAATAAATGAAATGTGTGGCTTGCCTGATTTCACGATAGGCGCTATCACGACTGAGTATTTCGGGGTCGTGACAAGTTGGTATCAGAGCTCTAGGTTAAATAGGTCTCTCCAGTCATGAGCAGGTTTAGTAGAGTCTTGCAGATCGGTACGGAGACATCTGTACTTATCTTTGAGAGGCTATAGAACCCTTGAGAAAAATCTCGCACTCTTGAATTCTGTCGTGCGAATCTGTTGATTCCTATAACTAAACTTCTGTTGTTTTCATTATCTCACATATGGTGACGACTCCCGCTGCCGATCAGGGTGACTAGACACCAGCTAGACCAGCGAGAAGTCGAGGTCATGGCAGAGGGAGGGATGCAGCCGGGGCAGTACCTGTGGACCCTCCTATTTTTCAGGATTAGGTCCCCGTCGCAGATGTTCCAGCGGGGCCGGCTCAAGCACCGGCAGTGCCTATTGTGATCCAAGGTCTTCAGGAGACTCTGGCTTAGATTCTGACTGTGTGCACCAAACTTTCACATGCAGTCGCTGTTTCTTCTACTTCCGCTACTTCTCAGGCCGGGGGAGGCACTCAGACTCCAGCTGCACGTACACCTGAGCAGGTTGTTCAGGGGCTTCGGACACTGGGGACTGCTCCAGCCCAGCCGGTTGTCCCATCTCGGGATTTTATGATCCCAGTTATGCCAGATGATGAGCAGTGCAGGTTGGAGAGAGTTGGTAAACTTCGGCCTCCGACTTTCAGTGGTACTGAGGGCGAGGATGCCCATGGCTTCTTAGACATGTGTCAGAGTATTCTTCGCACAACTAGGATATTGGAGGCCAGTGGGGTCCCATTTACTACCTTCTAGTTCTCAAGATCTGCACTCGCTTGGTGGGAGGCCTATGAGAGGCATATACCTGTTGATGCAGCGCCCCTTACTTGGTGTTTGTTCTCCATTCTTGTCCTACAGAATGATATACCACAGTCTCACAGGGAGGAGCTGCGCAGGGAGTTTGAGCAGTTGCGTTAGGGGGACATGACTGTGATGCAATATGAGATGAGGTTCTCTAAGTTGGCCCGTCATGCAATTTGGCTAGTTCCCACGGATAGGGAGAGGATCATGAGGTTTAGTTGCTGGCCTCACTTATCATATTAGGATTTTTCTGACCGGGGATAGGGTATCTGGTGCTTGTTTTGAGGAGGTAGTTGACATTTCCAAAGATATTGAGTTAGTTCGCCGCCAGGAACGAGTTGAGAGGGAGGCCAAGAGTCCTCAAGGCTTTGGTAGTTTTGGTTGTGTTCCTTCAGGAGGGCACTCCCAACACGGCAGAGGCCGTCCGTTTAGACCAGCTTAGTCAGGTCGCTTAGGTTATCGTGGTGGATCAGCGGGTCGTGGTCGTCACAGTTCTCATCGGGGGTATCCGTCATTCAGTGCTCTTCCAGCCCAGAGTTCATCTCGAGCACCATCAGTTCAGGGTCCCTCTGTGCATGGTTGTTCTGGTGTTTATTCAGGTGTTAGGGGTTCCCCTTAGTCCCCACCGTCATTTGCTGAGAGTGAATGCTTTGAGTCTGGTGATCCGGGTTATATCAAGAGGTTTTGTCCACATCTTTCAGGTAGTTCATTCCAACAGAGGATCCAGCCTTCAGCTTTAGCACCAGCTACTTCACCACCCGCCCAGTCAGCTATGGGTGGGGGCCAGTCAGCTAGAGGCCGCCCTAGAGGGGGAGTTCGATCAGGTGGAGGTCAGGCTCGATTTTATGCACTTCCAGCCAGACAAGATGCTATGGCCTCAGATATAGTGAATACAGGTATTTTTTCAGTATGTCACCGAGATACTTCAGTCTTATTTGATCCAGGTTCCACGTATTCTTATGTTTCATCATACTTTGCACATTTTTTGGATATGCCTCGTGATTCCTTAGTTATATCTTTTCATGTGTCGACTCCGGTGGGCGATACTATTATTGTTGACCGTGTGTACAGGTCGTGTGTGATATCCATTGGGGGTCTGGAGACCCGAGTGGACCTGTTATAACTTAGCATGGCTGACTTTAACATGATATTGGGCATGGATTTTCACGCTAAGACCGTGACCTCAGCGATGCCAAGATTTCTGAGAGTTGAGTGGAGAGGTTCTGTTGAGTATGTGCCTAGTAGGGTGATTTCTTATGTAAAGGCTCAGTGTATTGTATAAAAAAGGTGTTTATCCTATTTGGCCTTTGTGAGGGATGTCAGTGTTGAGACTACCACTATTGATTCTATTCCTATGGTCTGTGATTTTCCCGACGTGTTTCCTACTAACTTGCCAGGTATGCCACCTGGCAGGATATTGATTTTGGTATTGATTTGGTGCCGGACACTCAGCCCATTTCTATTCCTCCGTATCGTATGGAGTCGGCGGAGTTGAAGTTATTGAAATAGCAGCTTCAGGAACTCGTAGATAAGGGGTTCATTCGGCCTAGTGTGTCACCTTGGGGTGCGCTGATGTTGTTTGTAAAGAAAAATGATGGTTCTATGAGAATGTGTATTGACTACAGACAGTTGAACAAGGTTACAGTCAAGAATAAGTATCCCTTGCCTCGTATTGATGATTTGTTTGACCAGCTTCAGGGAGCCAGAGTTTCTCCAAGATTGATTTCAGATCCGATTATCATCAGCTAAAGATTCGGGATTCTGATATTCCCAAGACAGCTTTCAGGACTCGCTATGGTCACTATGAATTTATGGTAATGTCCTTTGGGCTGACCAATACCCCAGCAGCATTCATGCATTTAATGAACAACGTGTTTCAGCCGTACTTGGATTCTTTTGTTATTGTGTTCATTGATGACATCCTGGTATATTCTCAAAGCCAGGAGGAGAACGCTCAGCATTTGGGAGTTGTCTTGGAGATATTGAGGAGGATAAGCTTTATGCAAAGTTCTCCAAGTGTGAGTTTTGGCTTGGCTCAGTAGCTTTCTTGGGGCACGTGGTGTCCGATGAGGGTATTTAGGTTGATCGGAAGAAGATAGAGGCGGTGGAGAGTTCGCCCGGACCGTCCTCAGCTACAGAGATTAGGAGCTTCCTTGGTTTCTCCAGATATTACCGTCGCTTTGTTGAGGGGTTTTCTTCTATTGCTTCGCCCTTGACCAAATTGACCCAGAAGGGTGCTCCGTTCAGGTGGTCGGACGAGTCTGAGGAGAGCTTTTAGAAGCTCAAGACTGCTTTGACCACAACTCCAGTGTTAGTATTGCCATTAACTTCAGGTTCTTATATCGTATATTGTGATGCTTCGAGGATAGGCATTTGTTGTGTATTGACGCAGGAGTGTAGGCTTATTGCTAACGCCTCATGCCAGTTGAAGACTCATGAGAAGAATTACCCAGCGCATGATCTCGAGCTAACAGCCATTGTTCACGCCTTGAAGATCTAGCGTCATTATTTGTACGGGCTACAGTGTGAGGTTTTTACTGATTATCGTAGTCTGCAGCATCTGTTTAAGCAGAAGGATTTGAATTTGTATCACAGGAGATGGTTATAGCTTCTCAAGGACTATGAAATCACTATTCTATACCATCCGGGAAAGGCCAATGTAGTGGCCGATGCCTTGAGTCTTGGAGCAGAGAGTTTGGGGAGTCTAGCATATCATCCTGTAGCACAGCGACCATTGGTACTTGATATTCAGGCCTTAGCAGGCCTGTTGGTGAGGTTGGATCTATCAGAGCCCCACCGAGTATTCGCTTGCGTAGCTTCCAGATCCTCTCTTTATGACAGGATCAGAGAGCGCCAGTATGATGACCCACACTTGCTCATTCTTCAGGACAGGGTCCAACGAGGTGATGCCATTGATGTAGTTATTGGTGATGATAGGGTTATGAGGATGCAGGGTCGGATTTGTGTGCCCAATGTGGATGGGCTTCAAAAGTTGATTCTAGCAGAGGCCCATAACTCGCGGTATTCCATCCATTCGTGTGCTGCGTACATGTATCGGGATCTGAGACAACATTATTGGTGGAGGCGGATGAAGAAGGATATTGTTGAGTTTGTAGCTCGGTGTCACAACTTTCAGCAGGTCGAGTATGAGCCTCAGCGGTCAGGTGGGTTGCATTAGAGGTTGGATAGTCCGGAGTGGAAGTGGGAGCGTATCACCATGGACATTGTAGTTGGGATCCCACGTACTTTGAGGAGGTTCGATGTTATATAGGTCATTGTGGATCGATTGACCAATTCCGTGCACTTCATTCCTGCTGGTACTACTTATTCTTCAGAGCGGTTAGCTGAGATTTTTATCAAGGATATTGCCCGGTTGCATGGTGTCCCAATCTCTATCATTTCTGATAGAGATACTAAGTTCACATCTCAGTTTTGGAGGGTCGTGCAGAGAGAGTTGGGTACTCTGGTCGATTTGAGCACAACATTTCATCCTCAGACTGGCAGGCAATAAGAGCGCACTATTCAGATTCTGGAAGACATGTTGTGTGCTTGTGTCATTGATTTCGGGGGTTCATAAGTCCAGTTTCTGCCACTCGCGGAGTTTGCTCATAATAATAGTTATCAGTAAAATATTCAGATGGCTCCGTACGAGGCTTATGGTAGGAGGTGTAGATCTCCAGTTGGTTAGTTTGAGCCGGGTGAGGCTAGGCTATTGGGCACAGACTTGGTACAGGACGCGTTGGATAAGGTGAAGTTGATTCAGGAGCCGCTTCGCACAGCGCAGTCTAGGCGGAAGAGTTATATGGATCGGAAGGTCCGGGATGTGTCTTTCATGGTTGGGGAGAAGCTGCTACTGAAGGTATGACCAATGAAGGGTGTTATGCGGTTCGGGAAGAGGGGCAAGTTGATTCCCCGGTTTATTGGGCCTTTTGAGGTGCTTCAGAGGGTTCAAGAGGTGGCTTATAACTTGTTTTGCCACCCATCTTATCAAGTGTCCATCCGTTATTCCATGTTTCCATGCTTCAGAAGTATATTGGTGACCCGTCTCATGTCTTGAACTTCAGCTCAGTTCAGTTAGAGGGTGATATGTCTTATGAGGTAGAGCAAGTGGCTATTTTGGGTCGTCAGGTCAGAAGGTTGAGGTCTAAGGATATATCTTCAGTGAAGGTATATTGGAGAGGACAGCCAGTGGAGGACGCCACCCGGGAGACCGAGTGGGATATGCGGAGCAGATATCCTCACCTATTTGAGACTCCGGGTATGTTTCTAGACCCGTTCGAGGATGAACGTTTGTTTAAGAGGGGGAGAATTTAATAACCCGGCCGGTCGTTCCGCGATATTAGCCCTGTTTCTCATATTTAATCTTTGTCATGTGTTATTTAACCTAATTATTTTCTGTGGGGTCGGTTGGTTAGGGTTCGGAGTGGTCGTTGTGAGAAAAGAGACACCCAGTCTCTTAAATTAGCTTTATGGTTAGAAAAGTCAACTGGAAGTTGACTAATAGGTAAGCGACCTGAAAATGTGGATTTTGTAGCCCGGATAGCTTCGTTAGGTAATTTGGGACTTAGGAGTGTGTTCAGAATGTAGTTTTGATGTCCGAAGTAGAATTAGGCATGAAATGGCGAAATTGAGTTTTTGGCGATTTTCGGTCGATGGTGGAAAAATAGGCTATTGGGGCCGGAATGGAATTTTGGAAGTTGGACCAGATTTGTAGTATCATTTTGGATGTGTGTGCAGTTGTTTAGGTCAATCGGACGTGTTTTGGGTGGTTTAGGCATCTTTGGCGAAATTTAGAAGTTTCTAAGTTCTTAGGCTTGCATCTGAGGTGGAGTTGGTATTTTACCGTTGTTTCGAGGGTTTCGAAGGCTCGACTAAGTTTGAGTGAGGTTATGGTATGGATTGGCATGTTTAGTCGAGGTCACGAGGGCCTGATCTATGTTTCGGGAGCTTATCAGACCATGTTCGTGCTTTGAGAGTTGCAAATTTTTCTTCTGTTCTGTTGCAGAGGTTTCTTCTTCCCGGTCGCGTGAGGAGGCTCGCGATCGCATAGAGCACTCATCGAGGCAGTCAAACTTTGTTCTTTGCGTTCGTGCAATAGGGACTGCGATCGCGGTGGTTGATTTGGTGAGGCATCGCGAACACGTGGGGTTTAGGTCGCGTTCGCGTAAGGTTAAGTGGACCGAAGCTAGGGCCACACGTTTGTTCATTGCGAACGCGGTCACTGGTCCGCGATCCCGTATGATTGAGGGGCAGAGCATTGTGTACGCATTATGAGGGACGCGTTTGCGTAGTGTTATTTCAGTAGCCAGCAAAGTTGTTCTTCGCGATTGCGAGGGTCATTCCGTGATCGCGATTAAGGAACAATGCCTGGGCAGAATGTTTAAATAGAGGTCTTCGTGATTTTTAGCCCATTTCTCATCATTTTTGAACGACTTTGAATCTTTTTTAGAGGGATTTAATAGGAATCGAAGGGAAATACTTGGAGGTAAGATTTTTGAATTCAATATTTGATTTTATGTTGATTTTTAGCTAATTAGACCTAAAATTTGTGGGATTTGAACCCTAAAATTGGAGAATTAGGGCTTATGATTTGGAGACCTTTGAGTGGGGATTTGAAGGGCCATTTGAGGTCCGATTCTGATGTTCTTGCTATGTATGGACTCGTGGGAGGATAAGGATTATTGTGATGTGATTTTTATCGAATTTCGAGACGTGAGCCCGGGGGTCGGGTTTGACCAATTTCGGGATTTGTGCTTAATTTTGATAATTTTCGAATGTGCTTCGTTCCTTGGCATATAGTAATGATATAAATATGATTTTGGCTAGATTTGGAGAAATCGGAGGTAGAGACTAGAGGCAAAGCCATTGTGGGCTAGGATTTTAGCCGGTTTTGAGGTAAGTAACATTTCCAAACTTGGTTCTAAAGGTCCAAAACCCCGACTTATATGCTATATGATTATAATTTAGGTGACAAACATGACAAGTGACGGGAGTTAGGGCATACACCGAGTGATTTGTGGCCTGGCTCATCCCATGGCACCGTCTAGTAGTTAGTTTGGACTGATATCCGTACTTTTATTGACGTGGTTAATGTGAACATGCTAGAAATCATGTTAAGTCAATTGCTAGGGCTTCACGCCGAAAATGCTGGACCCGAGTAGTCATATATTGGTTTCTCCTTTTGTGCTTAATTAATTTTTTATACTCAGTCCTGTCATAGCATATCATTTCATGCCTTAGTCTTGGTAATTATTGATTATATATATTTATCAGTGTTTCGGGCTAGTTCATGCAACTGTGAGCCCATGTGAGCGAGACTGGATAGTAATGACGGAGTGAGGTCGAGAGTCTTTTATTGAGATAGTTATGAGATTGGACTGCACACCGCAGCAATACTCTGATCATGCCTTCGTTGGCTTGATATAGCGCCTGGGCCAATAGGAGCCCCTCCGGAGTCCTTACACCCCCAGTGAGCGCATTGATATTGAGGGATGGACCTTCCCTGGACATAGATCTTGTCCGAAGTTGATGATATGTGAGGGATGGATCGTCCCTGGACATGGATCTTTTCAGAGTGTTGTATTCCGGAGATTGATCTTCTCTGTCGGGGTTGGAGTGGCCTTTTCCTCAATACTGAGTTACTACGGTCACCGGTGTTTATGCATATTCCGGGATGGATTTTCCCTGGGCCTGAGAGCCATATACAGTGCGGAGTGGACTTCTGTGTGAGAGGTGTGAGCACCATGTGCATTTCCACACGGTTAATACATTGGCATGTAGGGTACTGAGATATACCTGGGTTACTTATCATATCGGTCATATTCCGTTTTCATTATCTATTGAAAGTGTAAGCATGCCTAAATTATGTGTATTGTTTTCATTATAATTTTTGAGGTTCATTATGTCACTACCTCCCAGCCCCTAGTTTGGGTCTGTTACTTCTGAGTTGGTGTACTCACGTTAACCCCCTGCACCTTGTATGCAGATGTAGGTACATCGGGACCTGGTAGTGGTTAGTGAGCGGCTGCTAGAGCTCCTTTGGAGGCGTCGAGATTGTAACGACCCCACCGGTTAGTTTGAGCCCTTGCGCATCATTCAGCGGTTCGACGCCATGAGCAGCTTCATTTCAGGTGTTATAACTTATAGGTGTGGTCTGAATTGAAATTTCGGGAAGTTTAGAGTCAATTTGGAAAGAAAATTCTCATTTTAGAAGCCTTAAGGTGGAAAAATCGACTGAGATTGGATTTTTGAGTAAACGGCCTCAAAATCAGGATTTGAAGGTTCCAGCAGGTTTGTATGACGATTTCGGACTTGGGCGTATGTTCGTATCGGGTTTAGGAGGATCCGGGAGCGTTACGGCACATATTGTAGAAGCTAGCATTTTAGAAAAAATTTCATAAGTGTAGGTTGAAGTGTATTTCAGTGATATTGATGTCCGTTTTTGAATTTCGAGTATATGAATAGCTCCGTATGGTGATTCTGGAGTTGGGAGCGCGATCGGAAGTTAATTCGGAGGTTCGTAGGTTATTTGAAGTAATTTGGCTAAAGATAGAAATTTGAAGGTTTTTGAGAAATCCGACCAGAAGTGGAAATTTTGATATCGGGGTCAGAATTCAATTCCGAAAGTTGTAGTAGGTCTGTGATGTTGAATGTGACTAGTGTGCAAAATTTGAGGTCAATCAGACGTGATTTGATAGGTTTCGGCATCAGATGTAGAAGTTTGAAATTTCAAAATCCATAAAGCTAGAACTGGAGAGCGATTCGTGGTTTCGGCGTAGTTTGATGTGATTTTAGTCCTCGAGAAGGTTTGTGGGATGTTATGGGACTGAGTCGTGTGATTGGACGGGGTCCTGGGGGCATCGGCTATGTTTCGGGGTGGTTTCGAGTCAGTTTTGGGTGATTTGTTGTTGCTGGTTTGCTAGTGTCGAAGGAAAATTAGAGGCTGCTGGATTTGGTCTTCGCGAACGCGTGGTGGTGGACGCGAACTCATACAAGGAAATGGGAGTTGGGGGCCTGGGGTCGTTGGCTTATGCGAACACGGAGTGGGCGTGCAGACGCGGAGGTATAGGGAAGCTGGCCATCGCGAATGCGTTCGTTGGGTTGCGAACGTGTAGAGTAAAATGTTGGGCCTGGATTTCTGGGCTTCGCGAAAGCGGTGGAGCAGATGCATTGGCGAAGAATGATGGGCAGCACCTAGGCAGATTGTTTTAAATCGGGCGTTGAGTTCATTTCACCCATTTTTCACACGGCTAGGGTGATTTTTGAAGGTTTCAAAGGGGGATTTTCATCAATAAACTTTAGGTAAGTGATTTCTCCCCATCTTTGAGTTAAAACACTTGGATTGTACATACATTAGACATCCAATTCGTGAAAATTTGGGATTTTTAAAGAAAGACCTAGAATGGGTATTTTTTTTATTTTAACCACGAATTTGAGCATTAAATTATAGTAAATTGTATAATTGAGTTAGTAAGGCTATGGGTAATCATTATCTTCAAAAAATTTCGGAATCCGGGCACTTGGGCCCAAGGGAAATTTTGTCAACTTTCCGAGGGGAATTAGGAATTCATATAAATTGAATTGGTATAAGTATTAGGCTATATTTTCATTGGTTTAGCCGTTATTTTGATAGCTTTGGGGTGTTGTTCATCAATTTGAGTCGTCGGAAGGGCTTGGAGGCCACTTGTGAATCTTCGGAGCGAGGTAAGTCTCCTTTCTAATCTTGTGAGGGGGAATTGTCCCCATAGGTGAACTAATCGAACATGTGCTACTATTTGCTAGGGCTACATACGCACGAGGTGACGGGAGTCCGTGCGTAACTACTATCATGCTTGTGATTGGATAGTTTAGAACCCACTGGCAAGGCTTACTTGTTGTACTAGAAAGTTTTCTAACGAAATTAGATTGTTGATATTATCAAATTAGTACCTGAAATAACAAGGATTTAAGAATATTAAATGTCAAAGAAGTTTCTATTTCATGTCGCTACTTGTTAAATTGCGTTTGATATCCATGCTTATTGTCACCCTTGCTTTCATTAAATTGACCTCTAGCAAGTGTCAAATTCGACCTCTCATCACTACCTCTTCGAAGTTAGGCGGGATACTTAATGAGTACCCATTATTTCTGTACTCATGCTAAACTTGATGTGCAATATTCATAGCTAGTGGCCCTGCTTGACGCACTGATGTGGTTGACGTGGAGACTTAGACGAGTTGCACCTTCCGGAGACGACCCGCAGTAGGCAGAGTCTTCCTCATATGTATTGAAATTTTAATTTACCTTCCTTGTCCAGTTTGTATTCCGGACAAATATTGTAGTACATGTATAATTCCTAGAAAATTTGCTCATGCACTTGTCACATCGGGTTCTTGGATAGTTATGGGATTTATTCACTATTTAAATTGCTAAAGATTTTATTGTTTACTCAGTGTAAGTTCGCTAATTATTATTTAAGAAACTTTAAAAAAAAGAATGACTTCAAGAATTTTGAAATAAAGATTTTATTAATTATTAAGTGTTGGCTTGCCTGACTGTGATGTCCGGTGCAATCACGACCTTAATGGATTTTGGGTCGTGACAGAGGTAGCAGCTGGCGATCGCAACCTCGGTTATCTCCTTCTCTATCTACCTGCCATATTTATTTATTTCAGAAAACTTTATGTCGGCATTGTATTTTGATATTCGATGTAGTAGCTCATGACTCGGTGACAATAGATTTGGGTTCGGATTTTCTCTTACTTATGTTTTTTCAATGATGATTACACTCTTAAATGCTTTATACATATGAGACTTTTTCTGCAAATATAATGGATTTTCTGAAAATATATGTTAACAAATATAATGGATTAATAAAACTTTAAAATAATATTCTTCATTTCATGCGTTTTAAAGAAAATATAATTACCAAACTAAAAAGTAAATTGTAGTCTGACTCTGTTCGGTGCCTTCATGGACTAAACTTGTAGTCATAACTCCATGTAATCACAAAGTGTAATCTACTTTTACGATAGGATATTTATGCATTTACATTTTTGAAATAAGTTGAGCAAAGATGTAATGACCCAAGGGTCGTCTTATAAGTTAAGACTTCATTTCATGCTCATTAGCCTTAAAAAGATTAATTTTAATTACCTCAATTTGCGTGCGCAGTCCGTACGTGAAATCGGAAAGTTTTATGTGAAAATATGAGAAATAGTATTTTTTGAGAATTTAAAATTTGGTTTTAGTTGACTTTGTTCAACATTTTTAGTAAATGGATCCGGAACTGTATTCCGATAATCCCGGGAGGTCCGCAGTAAAATATGGGACTTGGGCGTATGTCCGGAATTGAATTCCGAGGTCCCTAAACTTAGAAATCAATTTTTAAAGAAAATTGTTTTGCTGGATTTTTAATAAAATAAAGAAATGAATTAATGTTTGAACTCATTAGTATCAGGCCCATATTTTGATTGAGGAGCCCTGTACAAGTTTGTTATGATATTTAAGTCCTATCTGTGAAATTTGATGAGAATCGAAGTTTCGGAGTTTCGGAATTTCAGAGCCCGTACTTTTAACTTGTCCTTGAGGAAAACATAATTAAAGTGAAAGTTCCACAGTTAAGAAGTAGGAATTATTTAATGCAACAGCAATTAATAGGCATTCTAATACATTTCTATCATTAGATAACTATTAGCATAACTAAAAGCTAAAAGCAAGTGTGTATGTTGTTTTCCAAATGCAATCAACCTCAATATTAGGGGTGTTTACCGAATCGTATAATTGTACCAAAGCGAAAAGTCAAATTAAACTTACTAACAATCCCGATTATATGAGGTTCGATTTAGTTTTGTATTGAATAAAAAAATTCGAGTCAAACCAACATAAAAATTTATAACTTTTATATGTACTTTTAAGACTTTATATAGAATTTTTCTTTAAAAATTATCTAGAAATATTTGGGATCCTTTCATGGGATGTAATACTTAATAAAATAACAAAATGTGTCTATTTAATTTACTTTAAATTTTGGATTGTATCATTACTTTCTTATCAAATGTTATTGAAATGCTTCAATCTCTTTGTCCTTTCAAAATCATATGTCAAGATCTACTACATTCTTATATTTTGTCAATTTTGATATGGTATTTTGTGACGACCAGACCTGTCGTTCTGAAAATTTAAGCTTCGTTCGGTAGTATAAGGTCATAAGCAACCTCACCTTGTGTATATCAACTTGTGTGCATGGTTAGATTCAGTTACCGGTTAATCCGGAGTCGGATTGCGAGAGAATTTTCAAATATTGAAGCTTAAGTGAAAAAAGTTGACCAGAGGATTGACTTTTCTGTAAACGGCCTCGGAATGAGATTTGGTTAATTTCAACAGCATCGTATGATGATTTTGGATTTAGGCGCATGTCCGGAATTGGACTTGGAGGTCCGTAGAGTGATTTGAGGTAATTTGGCGACAGTTAGAATTTCGGCGATTTCGGCCAATAGGTGAAATTTTGATATCGGGGTAGGAATGAAATTCAAGAAGTTGGAATAGGTTCATAGCATCATTTTTGACGTGTGCGCAAAATTTCAGGTCATTCGAATGTGGTTTGGGATGGTTTTGGCATCATTGGCTTATTTTTGAAGTTTAAAAATTCTAGGCTTGAATCCGAGATTTATTCGGTGTTTTAATGTTGTTTTGGGTGTTCCAAAAGTTTGACTAAGTTCATGCGTTGGTATGTGACCTATTGAAGAAATTGGCTGAGGTCCCGAGGGGCTCGGGATGGTTAAGGACGATTATCGGAAGGCTTGAAGTTTGGAGATGCAACCGGTGCTGCTGTTCTGGTGTGGTCACTGATCACGCTCAACTATGTCTTATAAAAAGACTAAACGGGCGCTGCAAATATAATCT
>MDKI01028059.1:0-15685 GCA_005239505.1 Nicotiana paniculata | reverse complement strand
AATTTTATGGCAATTAAACTTGAATTCCGCCAGCCGTGCTTGTATTATCGCCTGCCATAGTCCGGGCCGAATGCCTAGGTATGGAGTCGGTACCGAATCACATGATATTTCTCCGGGACATCAAATACGACCTAAGGAACCATAAACAACGCTTCGAAATGATCAAGTTATATTTTTTTGCATTTTATGGCTATTAAACTGGAATTCCGCCATTCGTGCCTGTATTATCGCCTGCCATGATGCAGGCCGGACGCCTTGGTAAAGAGCCGGTACCGGGTCACATGATATTTGTGCGGGACATCAAATACTACCCAAGGAACCATAACCAACACTTCCAAATGATCAAGTTACATTTTTTGGCAATTAAAATAGAATTCCACTAGTCGTGCATGTATTATCGCCTCCCATGGTCCAGACCGGACGCCTTGGTACGGAGCCGGTACCGGATAGCATGAAATTTCTCCAGGACATCAAATAAAACCCAAGGAACCATAACCAATGCTTCGAAATGATCAAATTACATTTTTTGGCATTTTATGGCAATTAAACTGGAATTCCGTCAGTCGTGCCTGTACTATCGCCTGCCATGGTCCAGGCGTCGTACCGGATCGCATGATATTTATCCGGGACATCAAATACGACCCATGGAACCATAAACAATGCTTGGAAATGATCGAGTTACATTTTTGGCATTTTATGGCTATTAAATTGGAATTCTGCCAGTCGTGCCTGTATTATCGACTGCCATGGTCTAGGCGAGATGCCTTGGTACGGAGCCGGTAGCGGACCACATGATATTTGTCCGGGACATCAAATACAACCCAATAAACCATAACCAACTCTTCGAAAGGATCAAGTTACATTTTTTTTAATTTTATGGCAATTATTCTAGAATTCCGCCATGTCGTGCCTGTATTATCGCCTGCCATGTTCCAGGCCGGACGCCTTGGTACGGAGCCGGTACCGAATCACATGATATTGGTCCGGGACATAAAATACGACCCAAGGAACCATTACCATTGCTTCGAAATAATCAAGTTACATTCTTTGGAATTTATGGCAATTAAACTGGAATTCCGCCAGCCGTGCATGTATTATCGCCTGCCATAGTCCATGCCAGATGCCTTGGTACAGAGCCGGTACCGGATCGCATGATATTTCTCCGGGACATCAAATTCAACCCAAGAAACCATAACCAACTCTTCAAAAGGATCAAGTTACATTTTTTTGAATTTTATGGCAATTATACTGGAATTCCGCCAAGTCGTGCCTGTATTATCGCCTGCCATGTTCCAGGCCGGATGCCTTGGTATGTAGCCGGTACTGAATCACATGATATTGGTCCGGGACATCAAATACGACACAAGGAACCATAACCATTGCTTCGAAATGATCAAGTTACATTTTTTGGAATTTTATGGCACTTAAACTGGAATTCTGCCAGACGTGCATGTATTATCGCCTGCCATAGTCCATGCTAGACGCCTTGGTACGGAACCAGTACCGGATTGCATGATATTTCTCCGGGACATCAAATACGACCCAAGGAACCATAAGCAACGCTTCGAAATGATCAAGTTATATTTTTTGGCATTTTATGGCAATTAAACTGCAATTCCGCCAGTCGTGTTTGTATTTTCGCCTACCATGGTCCAGACTGGACGCCTTGGTACGGAGCCGGTACCGGATAGCATGATATTTGTCAGGGACATCAAATACGACCCAAGGAACCATAAACAACACTTCGAAATGATCAAGTTACATTTTTTGGTATTTTATAGCAATTAAACTGGAATTCTGCCAGTCGTGCCTATATTATCGCCTGCCATGGCCCAGACCGGACGCCTTGGTAAAGAGCCGGTACCGAGTCACATGATATTTCTCCGGGACATCAAATATGACCCAAGGAACCATAACCAATGCTTCAAAATTATCAAATTACATTTTTTGGAATTTTGTGGCAATTAAATTGGAATTCCGTCAGTCGTGCCACTATTATCGCCATCCATGGTCCAGGCCGGACGCCTTGGTATGGAGCCGATACCGGATCGCATGATATTTTTCCGGGACATCAAATACAACCCAAGTAACCATAACCAACTCTTCGAAATGGTCAAGTTTCATTTTTTTGACATTTGATGGCAATTAATTCGGAATTCTGTCAGTAGTGTCTTTATTATCAACTGCCATGGTCCAGGCCAGATGCCGTGGTACGTAGCCGGTACCCAATCGCATTATATTTATCCGAGACATCAAATATGACCCAAGGAACCATAACCAACACTTTAAAATGATCAAGTTACTTTTTTTTGGCATTTTATGGCAATTAAACTTGAATTCCGCCAGTCATGCATGTATTATCGCCTGCCATGGTCCAAACCGGACGCCTTGGTACGGAGCCGTTACCGGATCGCATTAAATTTTTCTAGGACATAAAATATAACCCAAGTAACCATAACCAACGCTTCGAAATGATCAAGTTACATTGTTTTGCATTTTATGGCAATTAAACTGGAATTCTACCAGTCGTACATGTATTATCGCTTGCCATGGTCCAGTCCAGACGCCTTGGTACGGAGCCTGTACCGGATCACATGATATTTGTTCGGGACATCAAATACGACCCAAGAACCATAACTAATGCTTCTAAATGATCAAGTTACGTTTTTTGGTAATTTATAGCAATTAAACTTGAATTCCGCCAATCGTGCCTGTATTATCGCATTCCATGGTCCAGGCCGGACGCCTTGGTACGGAGCCGGTACCTTATCGCATGATATTTCTCCGGGACATCAAATATGAGCCAAGGAACAATAACCAACTCTTCGAAAGGATCAAGTTACATTTTTTTGAATTTTATGGCAATTATACTGGAATTCCGCCAAGTCGTGCATGTATTATCGCCTGCCATGGTCCAGGTCGGACGCCTTGGTATGGAGTCGGTACGAAATTCCATGATATTTCTTCGGGACATCAAATACGACCCAGGGAACCATAACCAACACTTGGAAATGATCAAGTTACATTTCTTGGCATTTTATGGAAATTTAACTGGAATTCCGCCAGTCGTGCCTGTATTATCGCCTGCCATGGTCCAGGCCGGATGCTTTGGTATAGAGCCGATATCGGATCGCATAATATTTGTTCGGGTCATCAACTACAACACAAGGAACAATAACCAACGTTTCGAAATGATCAAGTTACATTTTCTGGCATTTTATGGCAATTAAACTAGAATTCCGCCAGTTGAGCCTGTATCATCACCTGCCATGGTCCAGGCCAGATGCCTTGGTACGGTGCCGGTACCAGATCACATGATATTTGTCCGGGATATCGAATATGACCCAAGGAACCATAACCAACGCTTCGAAATGATCAAGTTACATATTTTGCCAATTTATGGCAATTAAATTGGAATTACGACAGTCGTGCCAGTATTATCGCTTGCCATGGTCCAGGCCGGACGCCTTGGTACGAAGCCGGTACCGGGTCGCAGAATATTTTTCCGGGATATGAAATATGACTCAAGGAACCATAACCAACGCTTCAAAATAATCAAGTTACAATTTTTGGCATTTTATGGCAATTAAACTGGAATTCCACCAGTCGTGCATGTATTATCGCCTGCCATAGTCCAGGCCCGACGACTTGGTACCAAGACAGTACCGGATCACAGGATATTTGCCCGGGACATCAAATATGACCTAAGGAACCATAAGCAACGCTTCAAAATGATCAAGTTACTTTTTTGGCATTTTATGGCAACTAAACTTGAATTTCGCCAGTCATGCATGTATTATCGCCTGCCATGATGCAGGTCGGACTCCTCGTTACGGAGCCAGTACCAAATCTCATGATATTTGTCCAAGACATCAAATACGACACGAGGAACCATAACGAATGCTACAAAATGATCAATTTAAATTTTTTGTCATTTTATGGCAATTAAACTGGAATTCCGCCAGTCGTGCCATTATTATCGCCTGCCATGGTCCAGAAAGGATGCCTTGGTAAGGAGCCGGTACCAGATCACATGATATTTCTCCGGGACATCAAATACAACCGAAGGAACCATAAAAAATGCGTCGAAATGATCAAGTTATATTATTTGGCATTTTATGGCAATTAAACTGGAATTCCGCCAGTCGTGCCTGTATTATCGCCATCCATGGTCCAGTCCGGACGCCTTGGTACGGAGCCGGTACCGGATAGCATGATCTTTGTCAGGGACATCAAATAATATCCAAGGAACGATAAAAAACACTTCGAAATGATCAAGTTACATTTTTGGGCATTTTATAGCAATTAAACTAGAATTCTGCCAGTCGTGCCTATATTATCGCCTGTCATGGCCCAGACCGGACGCCTTGGTAAAGAGCCGGTACCGGGTGACATGATATTTCCCCGGGACATCAAATATGACCCAAGGAACCATAACCAATGCTTCGAAATGATCAAATTACATTATTTGGAATTTTGTGGCAATTAAATTGGAATTCCGTCAGTCGTGCCACTATTATCGCCATCCATGGTTCAGGCCGGACGCCTTGGTATGGAGCCGATACCGGATCGCATGATATTTTTCCGGGACATCAAATAAAACCCAAGTAACCATAACCAACTCTTCGAAATGGTCAAGTTTCATTTTTTTTACATTTTATGGCAATTAATTTGGAATTCTGTCAGTCGTGTCTTTATTATCAACTACCATGGTCCAGGCCGGATGCCGTGGTACGTAGCCGGTACCCAATCGCATTATATTTATCCGAGACATCAAATATGACCCAAGGAACCATAACCAACGCTTTAAAATGATCAAGTTACTTTTTTTGGCATTTTAAGGCAATTAAACTTGAATTCCGCCAGTCATGCATGTATTATCGCCTCCCATGGTCCAGGTCGGACTCCTCGGTACAGAGACGGTACGAAATCTCATGATATTTGTCCGAGACATCAAATGCGACACAAGGAACCATAACCAATGCTTCGAAATGATCAATTTACATTTTTTGACATTTTATGGCAATTAAACTGGAATTCCACCAGCCGTGCCTGTATTATCGCCTGCCATGGTCCAGACCGGACGCCTTGGTACGGAGCCGTTACCGGATCGCATTAAATTTTTCTAGGACTTAAAATATAACCCAAGGAACCATAACCAACGCTTCGAAATGATCAAGTTACATTGTTTTGCATTTTATGGAAATTAAACTGGAATTCTGCTAGTCGTGCATGTATTATCGCCTTCCATGGTCCAGTCCGGACGCCTTGGTAAGGTGCCTGTATCGGATCGCATGATATTTGTCCGGGACATCAAATACGACCCAAGAACCATAACTAATTCTTCTAAATGATCAAGTTACGTTTTTTGGTAATTTATAGCAATTAAACTTGAATTCCGCCAATCGTGTCTGTATTATCGCATTCCATGGTCCGGGCCGGACGCCTTGGTACGGAGCTTATTGCATGATATTTCTCCGGGACATCAAATATGAGCCAAGGAACCATAACCAACTCTTCGAAAGGATCAAGTTACATTTTTTTGAATTTTATGGCAATTATACTGGAACTCCGCCAAGTCGTGCTTGTATTATCGCCTGCCATGGTCCAGGTCGGACGCCTTGGTATGGAGCCGGTACGAGATTCCATGATATTTCTTCGGGACATCAAATACGACCCAAGGAACCATAACCAACACTTGGAAATGATCAAGTTACATTTCTTGGCATTTTATGGAAATTAAATTGGAATTCAGCCAGTTGTGCCTGTATTATTACCATCCATGGTTCAGGACGGACACCTTAGTATGGAGCTAGTATCGGATCGCATGATATTTGTCCGGGACATCAAATACGACCCAAGTAACCATAACCAACTCTTCGAAATGATCAGGTTACATTTTTTGGCATATTATGGCAATTAAACTGGAATTTCGCTAGTCGTGCCTATAATATCACCTGCCATGGTCCAGGACGGACGCCTTGGTACGGAGCTGGTACCGGATCGCATGATATTTGTCCGGGACATCAAATACGACCCAAGTAACCATAACCAACGCTTCGAAATGATCAAGTTACATTTTTTGGCATTTTATGGCAATTAAACTGGAATTCTGTCAGTGGTGCCACTATTATCGCTTGCCATTGTCCAGGCCGGACGCCTTGGTACTGAGCCGGTACCGGATCGTGTGATATTTTTCTAGGACATCAAATTCAACACAAGGAACCATAACCAACACTTCAAAATGATCAAGTTACATTTTTGGCATTTTATGGCAATTAAATTGGAATTCGCCAGTCGTGCTTGTATTATCACCTGCCATGGTCCAGGCCGGACGCCTTGGTACGAAGCCGGTACCGGATAGCATGATATTTGGCCGGGACAATAAATACGACCCAAGTAACCATAACCAACGCTTCGAAATGATCAAGTTACATTTTATGGCAATTAAACTGGAATTCCGCCAGTCGTGCCTGTATTATCACCTGCCATGGTCCAGGCCGGACGCCTTGGTACGAAGCCGGTACCGGATAGCATGATATTTGGCCGGGACAATAAATACGACCCAAGTAACCATAACCAACGCTTCGAAATGATCAAGTTACATTTTATGGCAATTAAACTGGAATTCCGCCAGTCGTGCCTGTATTATCACCTGCCATGGTCCAGGCCGGACGCCTTGGTACGAAGCCGGTACCGGATAGCATGATATTTGGCCGGGACAATAAATACGACCCAAGTAACCATAACCAACGCTTCGAAATGATCAAGTTACATTTTATGGCAATTAAACTGGAATTCCGCCAGTCGTGCCTGTATTATCACCATCCATGGTCCAGGTCGGACACCTTGGTATGGAGCCTGTACCGGATCACATAATATTTGTCCGGGACATAAAATACGACCCAAGGAACCATAACCAACGTTTCGAAATGATCAAGTTACATTTTATGGCAATTAAATTGGAATTCAGCCAGTCGTGCCTGTATTATCACCATCCATGGTCCAGGCCGGACGACTTGGTACGGAGCTGGTACCGGATCGCATGCTATTTGTCCGGGACATAAAATACAAGTTACATTTTATAACAATTAAACTGGAATTCAGCTAGTCGTGCCTGTATTATCACCATCCATGGTCCAAGGCGGACACCTTGGTATGGAGCCGGTACCGGATCGCATGATATTTGTCCGGGACATCAAATACGACCAAAGTAACCATAACCAACTCTTCGAAATGATCAAGTTATATTTTTTTGGCATTTTATGGCAATTAAACTAGAATTCCGCTAGTCGTGCCTGTAATATTGCCTGCCATGGTCCAGGCCGGACGACTTGGTACGGAGATGGTACCGGATCGCATGCTATTTGTCCGGGACATAAAATACAAGTTACATTTTATAACAATTAAACTGGAATTCCGCTAGTCGTGCATGTATTATCGCCATCCATGGTCCAGGCCAGACACCTTGGTAAGGAGCCGGTACCGGATCCATCATATTTGTCAAGTAACCATAAACAACTCTTCGAAATGATCAAGTTACATTTTTTGGCATTTTATGGCAATTAAACTGGAATTCTGCTAGTCCTGCCTGTAATATCGCCTGCCATGGTCCAAGTCGGACGCCTTGGTACGGAGCTGGTACTGGATCGCATGATATTTGTCTGGGTCATCAAATAACACCCAAGGAACCATAACCAACACTTCTAAATGATCACGTTATACTTTTTGGCATTTTATGGCAATTAAATTGGAATTCTGCGAGTCGTGCCATATTATCGCCTGCCATGGTCCAGGCCGGACGCCGTGGTACGTAGCCGGTAACGAATCGCATAATATTTGTCCGGGACATCAAATATGACCCAATAAACCATAAACAATGCTTCGAAATGATCAAGTTACATTTTTGGCATTTTATGGCAATCAAACTGGAATTCCGCCAGTCTTGCCTTTATTATAGCCTGCCATGGTCTAGGTTGGATGCCTTGGTACGGAGCCGGTACCGGATAGCATGATATTTATCCAAGTCATCAAATACGACCCAAGGAACCATAACCAATGCTTCGAAATGATCAAATTACATTTTTTAGCATTTTATGGAAATTAAACTAGAATTCCGCTAGTCGTGCCTATATTATCTCTTGCCATGGTTCAGGCCGGACGCTTTGGTACGGAGTTGGTACCGGATAGAATGATATTTGTCAGGTACATCAAATATGATCCAAGTAACCATAACCAACGCTTTGAAATGATCAAGTTACATTTTTTGGCATTTTATGGAAATTAAACTGGAATTTCGCAAGTCGTGCCTCTATTATCCCCTGCCATGGTCCAGACCGGACGCCTTGGCACGGAGCCGGTACTGGATAGCATGATATTTATCCAGGTCATCAAATACGACCCAAGGAACCATAACCAACCCTTCGAAATGATCAAATTACATTTTTTGGCATTTTATGGCAATTAAAATGGAATTCCGCTAGTCGTGCCTCTATTACCGCCTGCCATGGTCCAGTCCAGACGCCTTGGTATGGAGCCGGTACCGGATTGCATGATATTTCCCTGGGACATCAAATACGACTGAAGGAACCATAACCAACGCTTGGAAATGATCAAGTTACATTTTTTGGAATTTTATGGCAATTAAACTGAAATTCCGCCAGTCGTGCCTATATTATCGCCTCCCAAGTTCCAGGCTGGACACCTTGGTACGTAGCCGGTACCGGACCGCATGATATTTGTCCGGGACATCAAATACAACCCAAGAAACCATAACAAACTCTTCGAATCAATCAAGTTACATTTTTTGGAATTTTATGGCAATTAAACTGGAATTTCGCCAAGTCGTTCCTGTATTGTCGCCTGCCATGGTCCAGGCCGGACGCCTTGGTACGTAGCCGGTACTGAATCACATGATATTTGTCCGGGACATCAAATACGACCCAAGTAACCATAACCAATGCTTCTAAATGATCAAGTTAAATTTTTTTGAATTTTATGGCAATTAAACTTGAATTTCTCCAGTCGTGCCTGTATTATCGCCTGCCACAATCCATGCCGGACGCCTTGGTACGGAGCCGGTACTGGATAGCATGATACTTCTCCGGGACATAAAATACGACACAAGGAACAATAGCCAATGCTTCGAAATAATCAAGTTGCATTTTTTTGCATTTTATTGTAATTAAACTTGAATTCCGCCACTCGTGTCTGTATTATCGCCTGACAATGTCCAGACTGGACGCCTTGGTACAAAGCTGGTACCGGATAGCATGATATTTGTCCGGATATGAAATACGACCCAAGGAACCATAACCAATGCTTCGAAATGATCAAGTTACATCTTTTGGCATTTTATGGCTATTAAACTAGAACTCCGCTAGTCGTGTCTGTATTATCGCCATCCATGGTCCTGGTCGGACGCCTTGGTATGGAGCCGATACCGGATCGCATGATATTTTTCTGGGACATCAAATAAAACCCAAGGAACCATAAACAACTCTTCGAAATGGTCAAGTTATATTTTTGTCTTTTTATGCAATTAAACTAGAATTTTGTCAGTCGTGCCAGTAGTATTGCCTGCCATGGTCCAGGCCGGAAGCCGTGGTACGTAGCCGGTACCGAATCGCACAATATTTGTCCGGGACATCAAATATGACCCAAGGAACCATAACCGACGTTTCGAAATGATCAAGTTACATATTTTGGCATTTTATGGCAATTAAACTGGAACTCCGCCAGTCGTGCCTCTATTATCGCATCCATGGTCCAGGCGAGACGCCTTGGTATGGAGCAGGTATTGGATCGCATGATATTTTACCGGGACATCAAATACAACCCAAGGAACCATAACCAACTCTTCGAAATGATCAAGTTACATTTTTTAGCATTTTCTGGTAATTAAATATGAATTACGCGAAGTCGTGCCTGTATTATCGCCTGGCATGGTCCAAGACGGACGCCGTGGTACGTGGCCGGTATCGAATCGCATGATATTTGTCCGAGACATCAAATATGACCCAAGGAACCATAACCAAAACTTCCAAATGATCAAGTTACATTTTTTGGCATTTATTGCAATTAAACTGGAATTCCGCCAAATCGTGCCTGTATTATCGCCTGCCGTGGTCCAGGCCGGACGCAGTGGTACGTAGACGGTACCGAATCACATGATATTTGTCGGGGATATCAAATATGACCCAAGGAACCATAACCAAAACTTTGAAATTATCAAATTACATTTTTGGCATTTTATGGCAATTAAACTGGAATTCAGTTAGTCGTGCCTGTATTATCGCCATCCATGGTCCAGGCTAGACGCCTTGGAATGGATCCGGTACCGGATCATGTGATATTTGTCCGGGACACCAAATACAACCCAAGAAACCATAAACAACCCTTCGTAAGGATAAAGTTACATTTTTTGGAATTTTATGGCAAATAAACTAGAACTCCGCCAAATCGTGCCTGCATTATCGCCTTTCATGGTCCAGACCGGACGCCTTGGTACGTAGCCAGCATCGAATCGCATGATATTTGTGACATCAAATACAACCCAAGGATTCATAACCAATGATTCAAAATGATGAAGTTATATATTTTGGAATTTTATGGCAATTAAACTGGAAATCCGACAGTCGTGCCTGTATTATTGCCTGCAATAGTCAAGGCCGGACGCCTTGGTACGGAGCCGGTACCGGATCACATGATATTTCTCCAGGACATCAAATACAACCCAAGGAACCATAAGCAACACTTCGAAATGATCAAATTACATTTTTTGGCATTTTGTGGCTATTAAACTGGAATTCCGCCACTCGTGCCTGTATTATCGCCTGCCATGGTCCAGACCGGACGCCTTGTCACGGAGCCAGTACCGGATATCATGATATTTATCAGGGACATCAAATACAACCCAAGGAACAATACCAACGCTTTGAAATGATCAAGTTACATTTTTTTGCATTTTATGGCAATTACACTGGAATTCCGTTAGTCGTGCCTGTATTTTAGCCTGCCATGGTCCAGGCCGAACGCCTTGTTACGGAGCCGGTACCGGATCGCATGATATTTCTCTAGGGCATCAAATACGACCCAAGGAACCATAACTAACTCTTCGTCATGATCAAATTATATTTTTTGGCATTTTATGGCAATTAAATTGGAATTCCGTGAGTCATGCATGTATTATCGCCTACCATTGTCCAGGCCGGACGCCTTGGTATGGAGCCGGTACTGAATTTCATGATATTTGTCCGGGATATCAAATTAAACAGAAGGAACCATAGCAAACGCTTCCAAATGATCAAGTTACATTTTTTGGCATTTTATGCCAATTAAACTGGAATTCCGCCAGCCGTGCCTGTATTATTGCCTGCTATGGTCAAGGTCGGACACCTTGGTACGGAGCCAGTACCGGATCGCATGATATTTGTCTGGGACATTAAATATGACCCAAGGAACCATAACCAACTCTTCGAAATGATCAAGTTACATTTTTTGGCATTTTATGCCAATTAAACTGGAATTCCGCCAGTCGTGCCTGTATTATTGCCTGCCATGGACCAGGCGTGCCTTTATTATAGCCTTCCATGGTCTAGGTCGGACGCCTTGGTACGGAGCCAGTAGCGGATAGCATGGTATTTTTCTTGGACATCAAATACGACCCAAGTTACCATAACCAATGCTTCGATATGATCAAGTTACATTTTTTCTGCATTTTATGGCAATAAAACTAGAATTTCATCAGTCGTGCCTGTATTATCTCCTGTTATGGTCCAGGCCGGACGCCTTGGTATGGAGCCGGTACCGGGTCGCGTGATATTTGACCGGGACATGATATATTACCCAAGAAACCATAACCAACGCTTCAAAATTATCAAGTTACATTTTTTTTGCATTTTATTGCAATTAAACTGGAATTCCGCCGGTCGTGCTTATATTATAGCCTGCCATGGTCTAGGCCGGACGCCTTGGTACAGAGCCGGTACCGGATAGCATGGTATTTGTCCGGGACATCAAATACGACCCAATTAACCATAACAAACGCTTCGAAATGATCAAGTTACATTTTTTGGCATTTTATGGCAATTAAACTAGAATTTCATCAGTCGTGCCTGTATTATCGCCTACCATAGTCCTGGTGGGACGCCTTGGTACGGAGTCGGTACCGGATCGCATGATATTTTACCAGGACATCAAATACGACCCAAGGAACCATAACCAACGCTTCGAAATGATCAAGTTACATTTTTTGGCATTTTATAGCAATTAAACTGGAATTCTGCTAGTCGTGCCTATATTTTCGCCTATCATGGCACAGACCGGACGCCTTGGTAAAGAGCCGGTACCGGGTGACAGGATATTTCCCCGGGACATCAAATATGACCCAAGGAACCATAACCAATGCTTCGAAACGATCAAATTACATTTTTTGGAATTTTGTGGCAATTAAATTGGAATTCCGTCAGTCGTGCCACTATTATCGCCATCCATGGTCCAGGCCGGACGCCTTGGTATGGAGCCGATACCGGATCGCATGATATTTTTCCGGGACATCAAATACAACCCAAGTAACCATAACCAACTCTTCGAAATGGTCAAGTTTCATTTTTTTGACATTTTATGGCAATTAATTTGGAATTCTGTCAGTCGTGTCTTTATTATCAACTGCCATGGTACAGGCCGGATGCCGTGGTACGTAGCCGGTACCCAATCGCATTATATTTATCCGAGACATCAAATATGACCCAAGGAACCATAACCAACGCTTTAAAATGATCAAGTTACTTTTTTGGCATTTTAAGGAAATTAAACTTGAATTCCGCCAGTCATGCATGTATTATCGCCTGCCATGGTCCAGGTCGGACTCCTCGGTACAGAGCCGGTACCAAATCTCATGATATTTGTCCGAGACATCAAATGCGACACAAGGAACCATAACAAATGCTTCGAAATGATCAATTTACATTTTTTGTCATTTTATGGCAATTAAACTGGAATTCCACCAGCCGTGCCTGTATTATCGCCTGCCATGGTCCAGACCGGACGCCTTGGTACAAAGCCGTTACCGAATCGCATTAAATTTTTCTAGGACATAAAATATAACACAAGGAACCATAACCAACGCTTCGAAATGATCAAGTTACATTGTTTTGCATTTTATGGCAATTAAACTGGAATTTTGCCAGTCGTGCATGTATTATCGCCTGCCATGGTCCAGTCCGGACGCCTTGGTAAGGAGCCTGTACCGGATCGCTCGATATTTTTCCGGGACATCAAATACGACCCAAGAACCATAACTAATTCTTCTAAATGATCAAGTTACGTTTTTTGGTAATTTATAGCAATTAAACTTGAATTCCGCCAATCGTGTCTGTATTATCGCATTCCATGGTCCAGGCCGGACGCCTTGGTACGGAGCCGGTACCTTATCGCATGATATTTCTCCGGGACATCAAATATAGGCCAAGGAACCATAACCAACTCTTCAAAAGGATCAAGTTACATTTTTTGGAATTTTATGGCAATGATACTGGAACTCCGCCAAGTCGTGCTTGTATTATCGCCTGCCATGGTCCATGTCGGACGCCTTGGTATTGAGCCGGTACGAGATTCCATGATATTTCTTCGGGACATCAAATACGACCCAAGGAACCATAACTAACACTTGGAAATGATCAAGTTACATTTCTTGGCATTTTATGGAAATTAAACTGGAATTCCACCAGTCGTGCTTGTATTATTGCCTGCCATGGTCCAGGCCGGATGCTATGGTACAGAGCCGATATCAGATCGCATAATATTTGTCCGGGTCATCAAATACAACACAAGGAACAAAACCAACGTTTCGAAATGATCAAGTTACATTTTCTGGCATTTTATGGCAATTAAACTGGAATTCCGCCAGTCGTGCCTGTATTATCACCTGCCATGGTCCAGGCTGGATGCCTTGGTACGGTGCCGGTACCGGATCGCATGATATTTGTCCGGGATATCAAATATGACCCAAGGAACCATAACCAACGCTTCGAAATGATCAAGTTATATTTTTTGGCAATATATGGAAATTAAATTGGAATTCCAACAGTCGTGCCAGTATTATCGCTTGCCATGGTCCAGGCCGGACGCCTTGGTACGAAGCCGGTACCGGGTCGCAGGATATTTGTCCGGGATATGAAATATGACTCTAGGAACCATAACCAACGCTTCGAAATAATCAAGTTACAAGTTTTGGCATTTTATGGATATTAAACTGGAATTCTACCAGTCGTGCATGTATTATCGCCTGCCATAGTCCAGGCCCGACGACTTGGTACCAAGCCAGTACCGGATCACAGGATATTTGACCGGGACATAAAATATGACCCAAGAAATCATAACCAACGCTTCGAAATGATCAAGTTACATTTTTTGATATGTTATGGCAATTAAACTGGACTTCCGCCAGTCGTGCCTTTATTATAGCCTGCCATGGTCTAGGTCGGATGCCTTGGTACGGAGCCGGTACCGGATAGCATGGTATTTGTCTGGGACATCAAATACGATCCAAGTAACCATAACCAATGCTTCGATATGATCAAGTTACATTTTTTTGGCATTTTATGGCAATTAAACTAGAATTTCATCAGTCGTGCCTGTATTATCTCCTGCTATGGTCCAGGCCGGACGCCTTGGTACGGAGCCGGTACCCGGTCGCGTGATATTTGACCGGGACATGATATATGACCCAAGAAACCATAAGAAACGCTTTGAAAAGATCAAGTTACATTTTTTTGGCATTTTATGGCAATTAAACTAGAATTTATTCAGCCGTGCCTGTATTATCGCCTACCATGGTCCTGGTCGGACGCCTTGGTATGGAGCCGGTACCGGGTCACATGATATTTTACCAGGACATCAAATACGACCCAAGGAACCATAACCAACGCTTCGAAATGATCAAGTTACATTTTTTGGCATTTTATGGCAATTAAACTGGAATTCCGCCAGTCGTTCCTATATTATAGCCTGCTATGGTCTACGCCGGACGCCTTGGTATGGAGCCGATACCGGATCGCATGATCTGTTTTCGGGACAACAAATACAACCCAAGGAACCATAACCAACTCTTCGAAATGGTTAAGTTACATTTTTTGGCATTTCATGGCAATTAAACTAGAATTTCCTCAGTCGTGCCTGTATTATCGCCTGCCATGGTCCAGGCCAGACGCAGTGGTTCGTAGACGCTACCGAATTGCATGATATTTCTACGGGACATCAAATATGACCTAAGGAACCATAAGAAATGCTTCGAAATGATCAAGTTAATTTTTTTGGCATTTTATGGCAACTAAACTTGAATTTCGCACGTCATGCATGTGTTATCGCCTGCCATGGTCCAGGTCGGACGCCTTGGTACGGAGCCAGTACTGGGTCACATGATATTTGTCCCGGACATCAAATACGACCCAATTAACCATAACCAACGCTTCAAAATGATCAAGTTATATTTTTTGGCATTTTATGGCAATTATACTAGAATTCCGCCAGTCATGCCTGTATTATCGCCAGCCATGGTCCAGGTCGAACTCCTTGGTACGGAGCCGGTAACAAATATCATGATATTTGCCGAGACATGAATTTCGAACCAAGGAACCATAACCAACGCTTCAAAATGATCAAGTTACATTTTTTGGCATTTTAT
>MDKI01016855.1:0-27074 GCA_005239505.1 Nicotiana paniculata | reverse complement strand
AATCTAGCTAGCGTAACTTGAGAGAGTGCGTCTAGTAAATTATCTTAATTAGTTGAGAGAGATTTATGATATATAGAGCGTTCATGATTGATAGAGACGATTAATCAAGCTATACGAGTATCCGAGAAGTAAGTTCACCAGCGGGGGAAACCATAACCTTATATTTTATTACAATTGTTTATACCTTAGTATAGTTGATCTTTGCTTTTAATCTTGAGTATTAGTAATTTAACAAACATCAGGTGACAGTTGAGTAGTATTTTAACAGCGTGCTTGATACGTCAATTCCCTGTGGGATCGACTCTGGGCATAATACCCCAGGATTATATTTGCAACCCCCGCTTAGTCATCTACAAGACATAGTTGAGCGTGATCATGTAGTTAAACTAGCATCATAACCTCATCCTAACAGAATAAACTAAACCAGTTCACAAATTAAACAGCGGAAATAAATACGGTCTTAAGCTAAGTAAAGACAATTACAATACATCGACGCAAAATTTCCCGAAACCTGGTGTCACTAACCCACGAACTGTCTAAGAGTGCTAAATACAAGTCTGAAAGGAAATACATGTCTGCCTCTGAAACTAAAGGAAAACAAGACAGAATCGAAGACAAAGGGATGGAAGAGACGCCAAGGCCCACGAACGCCAGCGGGTATACCTCGAAGCCTCTATAATGAGCTGGAAGACACTCCCACTAATGATGTCCTCCGGGCCCGGCTGCATAATCTGCACAACATAAAGAAGTGCAGGTTAGCATCAGTACAACCAACCCCATGTACTAAGTAAGTACCTAGCCTAACCTCGGCGAAGTAGTGACGAGGCTAGAACAAGACTACCAAATAAACCTGTGCAGTTCAAATAATTTATAATAGAAATAACGGCAGGAAGTAAACAGTTAAGTACAATTACGGGAAGAACATGCCAGGGTACAAAAGGGCAAAAACACTTATTTAAGTAACAGAACAAGGTAACCGACTAATATCAGAATAACAACAAGGAATAAACAAGTGCACGGCATCACCCTTCGTGTTTTACTCTCATACTCACCAAAACAAGTGCACGACATTACCCTTCGTGCTTTACTCTCATTCTCACTAAGACAGGTGCACGGCATCACCCTTCGTGCTTTTACCTCATTATATCGGCACGGCATTAACCTTCATGCTTTTAATATGAATCATGGCACGACATTAACCTTCGTTCTTTTAATAGGGATTATGGCACGTCATCACACTTTGTGCTTTACACTCTTCCTTACAATAGAAAATAGTGCACGGCATCACCCTTAGTTCTTTAGCACTCTTCCTCACCCAAACAAAAATCACAAGCAAGGGCAAGGGAGTAAACATAATAGGAATAGGAATCCCGGCAAGGGAACAATAATTCAACAATTAAATCCTGGCAAGGGAACAACCAATTAAACAATTAAATCCCGGCAAGGGAACAATAATTCAACAATTAAATCCCGGCAAGGGAACAATCACTTAAACAATTAAATCCCAACAAGGGTATATTTTAGTAACTCTTTCTCTTTCTTTCACTTTCATTTCATAATTTACTCTATCACTTGAGCCAATGCTCCAAAGATGTAATATCTCATATTTATTCACTATTCGTTTCACAATTTGAGCCAATGCTCCCAAGATGTAATATCTCATATTTATTCACTATTCGTTTCACAATTTGAGACAATGCTCCAACAGAGTTTACATAATACAATTCCCTTCACATATTCTTCACAACATATAGAGATCATCAACTAAGCATGGAAATTACCACAAAATCACTATATTCGCGATATAAGGACTCACGGTCATGCTAGACACAAATGTATAGATACTCGTCACCATGCCTATACATCGTATTTGACAATTAGCAAGTAGCAAATAATACTCAACTTCTATTCCCTCAAGCTAAGGTTAGACCGAACACTTACCTCGGGTCCGAAGTATAGCAGTCAACCCGAAACCACACGTTTTCCACGAGTATCCGACTCCAAATGGACCAAATATATTCAAATAAGTTTTATACCATAAATAACATCTCATGCAACTGATTCTACTATTTAATTCAAGGTCACGACGCAAAATTAGGTGAAATGACCAAAATGTCCCTCAGGCCAGCATCTCGGAGTCGGGTAAATTTTACATTTTCAGAACCCTCGTACTCTCACGAGTCTAGCCATATAAGAGTCTCTCAAATCAGAGGTCAATCACCCACTCAAATCCCAATTTTAGAAAAACCTAAGTTCTACCCCAAACACCCAATTTTCACCCATGGAAATCTTTGATTTTAAGTTGAAAACATGTTAAATGATGTTAATGATTGAAATAATTGACCAACTTACAAATGATTTGGAAAAAGTCTTGTTGTTGGAAAAATCGCCTAAGAGTGTTTGAGTTTGAGAAAATATGAAATATGAAGTAAAAACTCGGTTTTGTACAGGACAGGCTACTGGTTGGCATCGCAAATGCAAACAGGGGTTCGCAATTGCGAACACCCCTGACATGGGAATTGCGAAGCATAGTTCGCATTTGCGATCACTGTGCATGAGGAGGGACTTTGCATTTGCGACCAGAAATGTCACATTTGTGAAGGTCCCATACTCGCATTTGCGAACAACATGGTCGCATTTGCGATCCCTGGCCAGCAAGGGCACCTTCGCATTTGCGATGAATAGCTCGCATTTGCGATGCTAGCTTCGCAAATGCGAAGCCTGCAGATCAGTTGCACCAGCAAATTTCCATGTTCAAAAATGCAATCTGTGGCCTATCCAAAACTCACCTGAGGCCTCGGGGCTCCAAACCAAATATACACACTACCTCAAAAACATCCTATGAACTTATCCGTGCGATCAAATCGCCAAAATAACATCATATACATCGAAATTAAGCCTCCAAAATCCATGAATTCTATCAAATTTCATAAAACATCAAATTTTCCATTTTAAGTCCGAAACACGTCAAACGAGATCTGTTTTCAACCAAACTTTACAAAAAGGACTTAAACCATATATAAGACCTGTATCGGGTGCCGAAACCAAAATACGGGCCCGATACCATCACTTTATAATCATATTTCACTTTCAATTTCCTTAAATATTTTCAGAAAACAATTTTACTCAAAAATTCATTTCTTGTGCTTGGGACCTCGGAATTCAATTCCGGGCATACGCCCAAGTCCCACCACATGTCCGGGTTCGTTTACCCAAAATGTTGACCGAAGTCAAATTTATTCATTTTAATATCAAAACTTAGCATTTTTCACAGAATTTCACATTTAAGCTTTCCGGCTATGCGCCCAGACTGTGCACGCAAATTGAGGCGACTATAAATGAGGTTTTCAAGGCATCGAAAGTACGGGATGGGTAATAAAATAGGTGATGACTCTTTGGTTCATCACAAATACTTAAGCAAAAGTCTTCTTTATTTATAAAAATGCAAAACAACATAAGTACAAAGATACAAAAGAAAACAACAAAATTAAAGAAGAAAAATCTAAGCATTATCACCGCCGGAACTCGGGGGAGGGAGGGGGGGAGGGGAGAGGTCTAAGCCCCCTAGGGAAAGTGGGTAGGTCAGTCGCCGATTCAGGTCCCGTGCCTTCATCTTCATTCTCTTCAGCTTCATCCTCAATTCCTGAAAATGTGAAGCTATTGCTCGAAGAGTCAGTTGTGGGAGTCTGAGTAGGGAGGCGTTCTCGAGCAATTAACTCTAGTACTCGGGCCCTGGTGATACAATCATCAATATCAACGATGCCCGCTTTGGCTTCTTCCAAGGTTTTTCTCCTCATATGATACATAGCATGTGTCTTTTCGAATACGAGATAAAATCTCCTTGAAATTGGAGCTTTGATTTATGCCTGTCAACCTCGGTCTGAAGACCGTCCTCTTGGACCTTATGGCGTTGAGGCTAGAATCAAGTTCATAGAGTGTAGAGTTGTGCAACTAGTTTTGCTCCATCATCTTCTTAAACCTCTCATCCATACTAGCCCTCTTCTCTTTGGTAGCAACAACTTCTTCGGGTTTTGAGATCAAGGCTGCCTCCAAATTCTTCACTTTTTCAATGGAGGCAGACTCACTCTTGGTAGCAGCGAGCACGATATCTCGAACCTCAACCCACTTAACTTTAGCCTCTTGACACTTTACATTTAATTGAGTTTCTTTTTAGCTAAGGTCCATCACTTCTTGTTCTCTTAGCTTCATTCGAGCCTCAATCTCACCCGCTTCAGCAGTCTTTGCCTCCAACACTAGGAGACGAGCAACAAGCTAGTCCTTCCCGGCCACTAGCTGATCCCGTTCGGACATAAGTGTTTCTGTATCAAGGATTAATATTTGAAGGTCATCAGAAGCAAGGGAGTTGTCCTGCAAAAAAGTATATTGAATTTAGAAACTTCATCAAAGTAGATAAGTGAAAAAAAGTAGTAAGAGAGCGAATACAATACCGTTTCCACGTTATGCATGGCATTATTCAACATGCAGTCCACAGAGAGGGAGTATATTTTATTCTTATCCTTCTCTAAATCAAGCGGCTTTAGGTAGTTTGCAAGTTCCACCATATTCCCGTGGTGGGGAGACTAGGGAGGGAAGCACCCTCCTCTCAGGCATTTGTTGTGGGTGGATGAGATGTAGTCGTTGCTGGTGGTGAAAGCGCACCTGGTGTGGAGGGGGATGAAGTTGACGTCGTTGTAGGTTGAGAAGTAGCTGCAATAAGGGCAGTGCTGATTATTGGTTGCTCATCAAACAAAGGCAGAAGAGGTCTGATTTCTAACCTGACTAGACCGAAAACAACAATAGGGGTTGAAAATCGAGAATCAGCATTTTCTACGGCCTCTACAGGATCGGCCAAAACATCCACTTCGGGGCAGGTAACAGAGCCCTGCGGGAGTCCTGAATCAAGCAAAAGATGTATTTGGCAAATTTATTTATGTTGGTACAGAGGCAGAAGGAAGAAGGACTCTGTTTAGCGTGGTTCTTGGCCTTCCACCCATATTTGGGGGCCATCTATCCTGCTTCACTCTATTGCCGTTACGCGGCTCGCAGACCTATTATGTGGTCGTATAATTCACCGCAAAACCTCCCTCTGCAAAATTCCAAGGCTGATTATGCGACCAAAGTGCGGCTCGTGAAATGGCTATGCGGTCACATAAGTGGCGGCGAAACTGACATAAAAAATGGCCCAAATAGCTGCTTCACTCCGCGGCCATTCTGCGGCCTGCAAAGTGATTATGCGACCGCATAATGGGCCGCAGAAATGCCCAGCTCTGCAAAATATTTTCCTTCAACTCCCTAACGCACTGTTCAATCCAATTAACCTCTACGCCTACCCTTGCATCAAGGAACCCCGATTTTTAGGAAATATTTCATGGGGCCTTACATCCTCCCATACATAAGATCATTCGTCTTTGAATGAGGGTCAAGGTTCAATATTAGCATCTTATGCAACTCAGCTTTCATACGACACACCAGCAACCCCAAATTTGACTAGCTCCCTAAATTTCCAAAAAATTCGCCAGAGTTTCCCCTATAACTGGGCCTATCCACCTGTCAGAGACCCCTAGAAATACATCCTTAAAACATATACATAATCCAATGAAGTAACATAACTCATCAACAAACCAACCGTGGCCTCATACAAAATATTTAGAAAGAAGTACCTTTAAATTAACTGAACAAGTGATACAAAAATCTATAAGCGACAATTTTATAAAAAGGTTACATAGCTTATACAAACAAGTAAAGATACTTCTTTTTCATCTCTTTTTTGGCCTCCCAAGTAGCCTCTTGTACCTGTTGGTTTCGCCATAACACCTTCGCGGAGGCAATTTCTTTATTCCTCAACTTTCGGACATGCCTATCAAGAATGGAAACTGGAATTTCTTCATATGACAGTTCTTCATTAACCTCAATGGTCTCAACCAGCACAATAGTTGACAGATCTCCAACTACCTTCTTCAACATAGACACATGAAATATCGGGACATCTCAGGTGGTAGCTCAAGCTTGTACGCCACCTGACCAATCCTCTGAATGATTTTGTACGGCCCGTCATACATCGGACTCAATTTCTCTTTCCTTCAAAACCGCATTATACCCTTCATTGGGGAAATCTTCAAGAATACCCAATCATCTTCTTTGAACTTTATGTCTCTGTGACGCACATCCGAATATGATTTTTGACGACTTTGAGCAATTTTCAACCGCTCCTTAATGATTTTAACCTTTTCCATAGCCTGATGCACAAGGTCTGGTCCTATCAACTCAGCTTCCCCAATATCGAACCGCCCAATAGGAGATCTACATCTCCTACCATATAACACCTCAAATTATGCCATCTTAATACTAGCATGGAAGCTGTGAATACAACCACACAACATATCCTCAAGCATATGAATAGTCTGCTCTGCCTGAGTACCCAAACCTTGTTGAAATTTCTTCCAAAAATTAGTCGTGAACTGAGCTCCTCGATCGAAGATGATAGAAACTAGAGTTCCATGTAGCCTGACTATTTCCTTGATATACAACTTAGCATATTTCTCCGCTATGTCGGTACATTTAACTGGCAAGAAGTGTGCAGATTTCGTGAGTCGATCCACAATCACCCAAATTGAGTTAAACTTGCACGGAGAACGCGGTAATTCTACCACAAAATCCATATTAATCATTTCCTACTTCCACATTGGAATTTCTATGTTCTGTGCCAACCCACCAGGACGTTGGTGTTCAACCTTTACTTGCTGAAAATTCGGACACCTTTCCACAAATTTCGCCACATTACTTTTCATGTCATTCCACCAATAGACTTCCTTGAGATCATGATACATATTTGTAGCACCCCAGTGTACAAAATACCTTTAAGTGTGATCCTCAATCATGATTCTTTCCTGGAGACCATCTACAATTAGAAGACATAGCCTCCCTTGATACCTTAGGGTACCGTCATCCATGCCAAGAGTATAAGCCATAGTTTTATGTTTATGAATCCCCTTCTTAAATTGTACCAACAAATGAATTGTCGTACTACTTCTCTTTGACTTCCACGACAAGCAATGATTCAACCTTATTTTTCATAATTACCCTTCCTTAACTAGAGTCCGCAAAACGAACTCCCAAACTAGTTAACTGGTGAACCTCCCTGGCCGACAACCTCCGACATGCCTCCAAGTGAGCCAAACTACCCATAGACTTCTGGCTAAGAGCATCCTCCACTATATTGGCTTTCCCCAGGTGATATAGAATATCAATGTCGTAATCCTTGAGTAACTCAAGCAATCTTCTCTACCTCAGATTCAACTCCTTCTATTTAGAAATATATTGAAGCTTTTGTGGTCCGTTCATAAATTCATATGGACTCCATATAAATAATGACGCCAAATCTTTAATGCAAAAACCACAGCCGCAAGTTCTAAGTCATATGGTGGATAGTTCTTTTCATGATTCTTGAATTGCCTAGAAGCATAAGCTATAACCTTGTCGTCTTGTATTAATACACACCCAAGCCCGATCCTTGAAGAATTGCAATATATAACAAACACATATGTACCCTCTGGCAGGTCAACACCATCACCGTAGTCAATCTTGATTTCAACTCCTAAAAGCTCCTATCACAAGCATCGGACCATTGGAACTTAACCGCTTTCTAAGTCAATTTAGTCAACGGAGAGGATAAAATAGAGAACCCCTCCACAAACTTTCTATAATACCCTACGAAGACCAAGAAACTACAAATCTCGATTGGCGTTGTAGGACTAGGTTAATTCTTCACTGTTGCAATCTTTTGAAGATCGACCTTAATTCCTTCTCTGGAGACAACAAGACCCAAGAATGTGATATATTCGAGCCAAAATTCACATTTTGAAAATTTCGCGTACAATTGGTGTTAATGAAGAGTCTATAAAACTTCCTGAGATGATCGGCATGGTCATCTCGACCTCAGGAATACATAAGAATATCGTCAATGAACACTATAACAAAGAAATCAAGAAAAGGCTTGAAAACCCGATACATAAAATCCATGAAAGCTGATGGGGCATATGTTAGCCCAAAAGACATTACCAGAAATTCAATATGCCCATACCAGGTCCTGAAAGGTGTTTTCAGAATATTCTGCTCCTTCATCTTCAATTGGTGGTACCCAGACCATAAATCAATTTTGGAGAAGTACCTAGCACCCTGTAACTGATAAAACAAATCATCTATTCTTGGTAATGGGTACTTGTTTTTTATTGTGACTTTGTTGAGTTGCCAGTAGTCAATACACATCCTCATTGATCCATCTTTCTTCCTCACAAAGATAATCGGTGTGCCCAATGGTGATACACTCGGTCAAATGAAACCTTTTTATCAAAAGTCCTTCAATTGTTCCTTTAGCTACTTCAATTCTGCCGGTTCCATCCTATAGGGTGGAATAGATATTAGTTACGTGCCTGGCATCATATCAATCCCAAAATGAACCTCCCTGTCTGGCGGAATCCTAGGGAGCTCATCAGGAAAGACCTCCAGAAATTCATTCACCACTAGCACAGACTCGAGTGTAGGTGCCTCAGCATCAGTGTCTGTAACCCAAACCGAATGATAGATACACCCCTTGCCAATCATCTACATGGCCTTAAGGTATGAAATAAACTTACCTTTTGGCATCACATTATCCCCCTTCCATTACACAAATGGTTTATTTTGAAATTCAAACCTCACAGTTCTAGGTCGGCAATCGAGCTTGGTAAAACATGAATATAGCCAATCCATTCCCATAATTACATCAAAATAGATCATCCCCAATTCCATGATATCGATATCGGTGTCCCGATAACATAACGTGACAACACAACCTCTATAAACTCGTGCATCCACAATATACTAGCCAACCGGAGTAGATACAGAGAACAACTCAGGAATCTGTTCCGGTTCTATCATAAATTCCATAGAAACATAAGGGGTAACATAGGACAAAGTAGAACTGGGATCAATAAGAGCATATACATCATAATATTGGACAATCAATATACTTGTGACAACATTTGGAGAATCCTCTGCACTCGGGCGACCACTCATGGCATAGAAATGGTTGGGTCCTCCCGAACTGTACGCACCCTTCCTAGATGCACCACGCCTTGCGGGTGGTGGAGCGCCTCCAGCTGGATGGGGTGCTGAAGATGTAGCAGGTGCAGAACTGGATGGCTATGTTGTGTCCCTGACCACACAATGGTGGGGTGAACGACACTCTCTCTGAATATGACCCCGCAATCCGCACCTGAAGTGAGTTCCACCAATCTCTAAGGATTCCTGAGAACCGTGAATTTAGTTCTGACAGGATGATATACTTTTCTCGTTCCACCAAATTTTTGGTCACCATCCAACTATAGAATCTTGGATCCTTTGAGGCCATTTTGAAACCTAGATGTAATCTAAGATGAAAGTGTGGAAGCCAATCACAACAGGTTTTGACGCCATAGGTTCATGTCTTCTTTTTGGGATTGGTTCAACCGTCATACCTTCTTGATCCTCCTCAACTTCAGATATTTCTGAGTCCCTTGGTTGGCTCACAAATATTAGGAGATCGTCTTCTTCGGAAGAGTTTCCTGTGGATTCATTGCTTGATTGAGAGTTATCTTCCACTATATCATCGTCTGATGAATTTAGAGATTCCGACCATGTGGTATGTCCTTCTAACATATTTCTTGGTTGGGAGACATAGAAGTCTAGAGTCTTCTAATCAGAAATCATCAAATTTTTGGGGTTGGACCCTTTTGAACTTTTGCCTTGATCTCGCCTTTTCATGGTTTGTTACTGGGCTGCAAGACCATCTTTTCTTTCCAAGACCATTTTCGTAATATCGAATTCAGCTTCTTCTTTTAAGGGTTGGGTGAGGGAGATATAATTCTGTGAGGTAGTAGGAAAGGTAGAAAAGGTGTAGTCCAATTTTGGTGGGGAATATGCTTGTGTTGACATAGGGTAGAAGGTAGATTTTGATGGGAAAAGTGGGGGTTTTTGTGACTCAAAGTGGTCATTTCTCAAAAGTTGAATTTGTTCCCTGATTGAACTCGTCTCCTTTTGTTGTTGTTGGAAGAACTAGAAAAGTTAAATTTCTGGCAGACAAATCTCATATTGTAAAATTTCCAATATTAGCTCCAAGGTTTTGATTAGTCCTGCATGGTGGGACGACGTCTGCTCCACCTCTTTCTCAGTAGGCTTGGTATATAATTTACCATATGATCAGAGGTTTCCCGATAGGGGCCTGCCCATCGATTATAGCTTGATGGTGGTTAAAAAATTATAATATTGTATATATATAGACTCTCCCCTCTCTTGACTGAAAGAGACAAAACTACACTGCATATGAAATCCTGATAAGAGAGAACGCCGTAACTTATGAAACTAGGAAAATGTATATAAATTCAGGAATATGAACATCTCTTTATATCTCGTTATCAAACAAATGTACTTACTGGATCATGCCACAATGAAGGAAAATTTTAGCCTTAACATACCTTAACTTCGTTGGGTCCTTAATAACTTCCAAGAAATTCTTAAATAAAATCAACTCAATCTATCACAACATAAGGAGTTTCATAATCAGTGTTGAGTAAAAGCTTTATCCGTAACTTCAACTAGTAGCTCATTTACGTAAATTTGGGAAACATCTCCCCTGTAACAAGGCCCTCATCCAATACCATATACCAACAACAACAAGAACACAACAATAACAACATGTATGCATCATTTCCCAACCTTATCTCCATCACAATATACCACAAAATAGCCCACAAACCCTAATCACTTTATACATAAAACGACAACCAGAGTAGTGTCAAACAACTTAAAAAATGTAACGACGAATGACCAGCCCACTATTCCATCATTATGTGGTGTTTCTCCATACCTTTCTCCTCCAATACAGCATAAAACATGATCACAAGAAGCTAACATGAGTGGACTACAAAACAGTCCACTAAAAATGAATAAATCAAACTCACGACTTCTGATCACTGTCCCGTGAGTTCTAACTATTAGGAAATGAATTTATCAACGTTCCCTGATATTTAAAATTTTAAATATAGAAATTAGGCATTTTGTTCAATATGAAGTACCTTCCAAAACTCAAACTACAAAGAAAAAGAGAGGCGATATACCGATACTTACGTCGCAGGGATCGTTCTTATGTTATCGCTTCTTGATTTCATATCCGAGATGTTAATCTTATTTGGAAACCTTGTAGAGAGCTTAAGGGTAAGTTTTTGGGGGTTCTCTGGTCGTGTTATATAAGAAATGAAGAGAAAGACGATTTAAAACCATGTATATCAATTTTTGAAAAGTCAAAGAGGTGCACACGAAACTAAACTTCAAGACCTTCAATTTGGTATATAATATGTCCCAGAAAGACCTCATATAACACACGAAATGTATTGCTAAAAGAGCTTCGGTGACACACCTACTTGTCACCTATGTAGTCTGCGCAGTCTCACAAAACTATACATATCTCTCTACTCCGATGCCATATCGACAAATGGTTTATTGCGTTAGAAACTATACTCGTAGATCGTCAATTTGATATATGGATAATACTGTAATTCCAAGTACATTGATATAAATGCTCTGCTATATTTGACCTAATTTTTAACATATCTATCAATGTAACTTGTGATGATCTTTGCCAACTTTTGTTCCACAACTCGCTTGACTTAAAAACACAACACATGAATATCAGGAGAGAAAAATAAATCATAACATAACCTCCTTATGATTTTGAGAACCCTACTCTCACCCCAAAAAGACATGTTATAACATTCCCAACTTGTCAACTTTGACGAAACTTATTTTCTTAAATTGGTTTAGCTTCTAAGCCTTCCAACCCTCTTGGTACTTGCAGTTCATGATCTTAAATATTTGTAACCTCCAATTTAACATGATTAACTTACTTTATGTACTTTCAAAGATGATCCCATTTTAGAGCTTACATCAATTGACTTACGACGTACTCCCACGTACGAAACTATGGGGTTTTAAAAAATGAGGTTCAATTACATTAGATGCGACATGTTGAGATTAAAAATGAAGTGGTAGAGTCTAACTCAAACTACCTACAAATCCAAATGGAATTAGGACAGAACATAGTTCAATTACAAAAATGACTGAATCTGATGAGGATTGCCTTCGTGTTCCTTCCAAAGGAAATAAAGATGTGGCGTAGTTTCGAGTACCTACAAAATTGTATTTGGATTTCTTATTAAAAAATTAAATGGGGAGAAAGAGAAAATATACCGTACATGGGTTGCCTACGTTTCCCTCTATAGGATGTCAGGTCGACCGTAGTTTTGCTACATCTAAAACCTAACTCTACTATCTTCAAATTTAGTATCTCTTGATTTTGTCTGAGTTGATAGGCTTTGTGCTGAGTCTTCCGTCCATTTCTTCCAAGATTAGAGCTCCTCTAGACAGCACTCAGGGGACCACACAAGGACCCTGCCAATTTAGTGCATACTTCCCTTTAGCTTCTTCCCGACGAGGGAATATTTTCTTCAAAACAACTGCCCCAGTATAAATTGGCGAGGTTTTACCGTTTGTTGAATGTACTAGCCATCTTATTTTGGTACATATGACCATGACATACTTCGTCAATTCTCTTCTAGTCAATGAGCAGGAGTTGTTCATGCCTTACCCCTATCCATTTTGCATCGTCTAACTTTTCTTCTTGTATGACTCTCAAGGATACTATCTCAACCTTACCGAGTATCACAGCTTCAATGCCATATACAAACATGTAAGGTGTTGCTCTAGTGGATATCCTTATGATGGTCCGATAACCTAGTAAGGAAAAGGATAATTTCTCATGCCATTGCCTATAATTGTTCACTATCTCTTGTAGAATCCTTTTGTTATTTTTGTTGGATGCTTGAAGCGCTCCATTCATTTACAGTCTATAGGTTGTAGAGTTACGATAGACAATTATCAACTTCTCACTAATTTCCCTCATGAGATCACTATTTATATTGGTCACGTTGTTAGTGATGACTGACTCGGTATCTCAATCGGCAGACTATGTTGTTACGGACAAAATCTACCATTACTTTCTTCGTCACGACCTTGTATGTAGAAGTTTTGACCCATTTGGTGAAGTAATCAATTGCTACTAGGATAAAATGATGCCCATTTGATGCAACATGCTCTATAGGTTCGATTACATCCATTCCCCAAGCGGTAAATGGCCAAGGTGAACTCATTACGCTCAGCTCATTAGGTGGAACTCGAACGAAATCTCCGTGGATCTGGCACTAGTGACATATTTGCACATAGCGGATACTATCACTTTCCATGGTCATCCAACGTATCTGGCTCTTAAAATCTTCTTGGCTAAGGTGAAGCCATTCATGTGGGTTCCACACGTTCTTGCATGTATTGCTTCTAAAAATCAGGTTGCTTCAGCAGCGTTTACACATTTTAACAAACCCATGTCTGAGATTCTCCTATATAGGACTTCACCATTGGAGAAAAAGTGATTTGTCGGTTGTCTAAGCGCCTAATTATTACTATTAGCAGCATTCTATGGATACTATCTTGCTTCAAGGAACCTTTTTATGTTGTACTACAACGACTTACCGTCTTGCTCTTCATTTTCATGTAAACAATACGCTTGCTTATCCTGTATATCTATCTTGATAGGATCGATGTAATTCTTATATAGATGTTGGATCATGGATGACAAGGTTGTGAGAGCATCGACAAACTTGTTCTGAATCAAGGGAATGTGCTTGAATTCGATCTTTGTGAACTTCTTGCATAACTTTTTTACATAGTGCGGGTTGGAAAGTATCTTGATGTTCTTGGTAGTCCATTCTCGTTGAACTTGATGTATCAACATATTAGAATCTCCTAAGACCAGAAGCTCCTTCATGTTCATGTCAATGACTATCCTAATCCCAAGATGCATGCTTCATACTTGGCCATATTATTGGTGCAAGGGAACCTTATATTTGGTGATGCCGGGTAATATCGACCTGATTCTAAAATTAGGAAAACCATAATTCCTACTCCTTTAAAGTATGCTACTCCATCGAACAACATTCTCCATCCTGGGTATGACTCTGCAATATCTTCTAGCGAACAACACTTCTTCATCTAGGAAATATGTAGGGAGCGACTCATAATCCTTGTCTATTGGACTCTCTACAAAGTGGTTAGCTAAAGCTTGTCCTTTGACGGCCTTATGTGTTATTTACACAATGTCAAGTTCGTTGAGAAGAATCTACCATTTGGCCAGTTTTCCTGAAGGCATCTGCTTGAAGGATATACTTGAGCGGGTAAAACTGGAATGTTATATGTGTGGTGTATGCTAACATATAATGCCTCAACTTCTGGACGATCCATTTCAAGGAACAACAATTGCTGTCTATCAGAGTATATTTTGCCTCACATGGTGTAAACTGCTTGCTAAAGTAGTAGATGGCTTGCTCTTTTCTCCAGATCCCATCGTGTTGTCCTAACACGCATCTAAATACGTTGTCCAAGACTGGCAGGTTTAATAACAATGTCTTTCTGGGTTTAAGAGGATCCAACACTAGTGGATTTTCCAAGTACTCCTTAATCTTGTTGAAGGCTTTCTGATACCACTGTGTCCATTTTGTAGCAGCTTCTTTTTTCAGTATCTTGAAGATAGGCTCACAAATTACTGTAGACTGCGCTATGAATCGGCTTATGTAATTTAGCCTACCAAGGAAACTTATCACATCCTTCATGATTTTAGGCGGTGGAAATTCTTGAATGGCTCTAATATTTGAATGATCCAGTTCTATATCTTTCCTGCTTACGACGAAACCACGCAATTTTCAGTAAGGGCTATGAATGCGCATTTTGCAGGGTTCAACTTCAAACCATACCTCCACAAGCATTCGAAAAAATTCTTTAGGTCGTCCAAATGTTTTGAACTCTTTTGAGACTTGATAATGGTATCATTCATATATACTTTGTCTCATTGTGGATAATGTCGGGAAAGAGGGTTGTTGTCGCGCCCCTTTTTCATCTCCTTTCGGATTAGTCAGGATTTTTGACATTATTGGGACAACTCATTTCCTTTTGGGAAAAGGGATGTAAGGAATTTGAAGAGTCGTCACCTAACGAATTAAGGTACGTTAGGGAACCTATTACGGGTCATTTATAACACTAATGGTATAACCTGAGATTGGGTAAGGGCTTGAAGTTACTTTAAGGGGAAGTTATTAGGCAGCTCTCGAAGTCCAAAACTGTGGGTCCCGGCCAAACTTACTTTGTGAATTAGTCAAGTGCAAATAAGCAGTCTAAGCACAAATATGTAAAGAAAATAAGATTTTAACAGATAAGCAGTCTAAGCACACATATGTAAATGGGATGATGGGGTCCTAAGTTGTTTATCCTATAGGATCATATCCATGCAGTGCCCAGTAATCATTTCTCAATGAGGGGCTACACGTTGCATTAGCGCACAACTCATCATATCCTTTTACTACCCATTATCCCACCCCATAGTGGTTATATAGGCGAGTTGATTAAAGAACTCTAAGCATGTTGTTACCTGTCCCTTCCTTGTGGCCCCGGAGGAGTTTAGGACCTCTAAATCTGGGTAGTTCTAGACAACCCCTAAGGTATTCAAAAGGGAAAAATCTAGGCGACAGCAAATAACACATAGGACTATCAAATAGGGGAAGTAGTTAAGGGGCTCATGTTTGCCTCCACATATATAGACAAATAAGTAGCACGCCTCAAAAATAGATTCAGGTAATTTCATAGAAAGAGTCCTAGGACAGGATGTCTAGGTGAACATTAATATACAGAATATGGAACACTGTTTTACAAATTCAATGGCGGTGTCCTAATCAGTTTGCCTACTGATTTTAAATCCTGTAAAACTTAGCAATAAACAATCAAAAATACAGTTTCCAATTTTATGCAAGGAGATTAATTACCTAAGGCTTTCCTAGGCGCGAGACTATACGCAATCGCAGTTACAGGATCTATTTAAACAATTTGAGATTATTTCAACCTATGGGCATGCTGATCTAGGTGATACAGATTATAACAAGTGATTTATACTAGTTTGTATTTAGAGACAATGATACCTACGCATGAGGTTGTTTTAAACCTTTTCATAGACAATTATTTATCTAGTCAAAATAGACATGATACAAAATAGATGCAAATAGAGTCCTAAGAATAGGATATTTAATGCACACGAAGATGACTATTTTATTAGGCAGTTTTAATAGCCTAGTGGCATGATTTCTAAATGATCATGAATTATACAAAATCAGAAATAGAGTGATGGTTTACCACATGTTTCTAATATGAAAAGCAGTAAATGTGAGTGCCCTAAAACAGGACATCTAATGCACAGATTCAACATAGTTTTAATGCAAATAACATAGCAATCCTAGAACATGATTTCTAGTGCATCACACAAGCCTAGAACATGATTTCTAGAGAGGATTAGCATAATGTAAATCCTAAAGCATGATTCCTACCCAACTTTACCCCACAGGATCATATAGCTATCCTCTCTTTTCACTAGTTACCCCAATATCTGTTTACAAAGGATTATTACAGACCAAAATTGAATAAATTACACAAATGAGATATAGATCAAACTATAGGGAGCCTGAAGCAGGCCCAAAGAAAAACCTGAGAGTACCAGGCCCTCAGTAGTCTCAACTGCCAAGGATTTCATAGCCAATTTTGTGTCCAGGTGTGTCAGAGTTCCCTAAGGACCTCAAGGATCTTGGGCAGTGCTCACTCCTAGACTTTTCACAATATGGACTAAATATGTGCATTGTGGAATGGCCATCCCCAGTGTGCCAGTGTTCAAAGGAATCTCAAAGGGATCCCAAGGCAATACACACACTGGAGGGGCAGAACCTATTGACTTAAGAGTGAAGTGAGAGTGCTTGACATAGTTTTGAAAAGTTTTTGATAAGAAAATAGTATAGCAATGACTTTAGGAGTGAAAAGGTTTATGAAATAGAAACTAGTTTAGTAGTGAAAAACAGTTTGAGAAGAATACTAAAACACTTTTGAGATCAACAAACAATCAATTGGTCATAGAACACCCAGATTCAGAAACACTAAACAAACATATTTCAAACAGGGATGAAGGGGTTGGGGACACATAGAATTCACATTAAAGGAACACATGAGAGGGTACAGGGAGACATATAGACAGCAAATGCATAGAACACTTAGGAGCTTTATAGAATTAACATGTTAGTCATGATGGTAGGTAATTCAGACATAGAGCAAGGTTGCAGTAAAGCCATGTTGAAAGCAAATGGGGTACTGGACAAAATTAGACACAAAACTAGAGTCAGTCGATTGCCTTAAGAGATTAGGTGACTTAGCATGATCTCATCAGTAAATGGGAATAGGCAAGGGGTAAATAGACTTGTTGGACAAACATCAAATAAACAATTATAGTTTTTACATGCTAATTACATATTGAACAAGACAGTATTAGACATGCTAAGCAAAGCAGTAAATAGGAACATGGATTGAGTTCATAACTAATGAACTAGTGCAGGAATGAAGCACATAGAGTTTAGGTTTCAAAATCTAACCAGAGACATACCAGTTAAGGAAGAGAGCACAAAATGTAAAGAAGGTGCAGTTAAATATCTAGCCTTGGCTTATAGTCGGCTAGATCAGTGATTATCACAAGTAACAGAGAACAAAAGAGAGTTTGCGTGTAAGTGTGTTATGAACTTTAGTTTTTTTTGTTTGGTAGTGAGAATAGAGGAGTGTATATATAGCAGTTTAGGACCAGGGCAGAATAAGGTAAAAGAAATCAACACTCAGCAATTAAGGAAATCACATAACCAATTACACACAAAATCAACATAGTCTTCCCTTAATTAAGGGTAACTACTCAACGGTAAACCACAAGAGATATTTAAGGAAAGAAATTCAAATCAGACGTAAGTAAAGAGTGAGCAATTAGGGGATAAATAAGCAGGAGTCTAATTAAGGAAATAATCATGAAGAATTAGTGAATATTACAGGTAGTCAAATAAGGTAACAAGACCAATTAAAGTCATAAACAAGGGAATAAATAAGGGATTATGCACATAAGCTTTAACGGAGCGAATCAGTAAATCAAAATTCAAAGTAATACTGATTTATGGGGAGAAAATATTAGTTTCCACAAAATAGAAAAATAGGCTAAATAAAATTTCACAAACACATAGAAATTAGCCGAAGAATCGACTCATAAACCTTAATAGAGATGAACTAGGGTAAAAATCACAAGGCACTGAATTAGACTAAGGGAAAAGCGTGTAAGTCAAAGCACAGAATGAAATAATGCAACAAGTAACATGGCAAAGTAACATGTCAAAGTAACATGGAAAAACACATAATCGAATCAAAGCATCAGAAAATTAAGGTTTTCACATAAATCGACCAGGCTTAGGCAGCCTTAGCATAAATCGATCAAAAGCACATAAGAACAAACTATTAAACATTCAAAAATCAAAAAACCTTTTAGAAGATGTCTTAGGGTAAACCCTAATTTAGGAAAAACGGGAAATCAGTTGAAAAACCAGAAAACTTTCAAGGAAACATGTGAAAGTTGTTTGATTCGTCTCAGATATGTATATCGGAGATAAAATTAGGGTTTTTATAAAGAGCAATAGAGATGAGAAAATAGGCTTAGAAACCTATAGGTTTAGGCAAAAAATAGAAAGATCTCACTCAAAATCGAGCCATGGCGTCCTGAAACAGGCGAGACAGGATCAAAGTCATAAGTTGACTGGCCTGGTCCCTTGAGGACCTCAGAGACAGCAAACCCAGCGTAAGAGAGCCATGAGAGGCCTGGGGGCGGTGAGGAACCACCATGGTTGACAGTGGAGAGTGACAATGAAAGAGAGTTAGAGTTATATCAGAGAGGATTTTGAGAGGAGGGGAAGGGGTGACGATGGAATGTAAGAGAGAAAATGAGGGGTTTGGGGAGGGGGTAATTTAGGTATATTAAGGTAAGGGGAAATCCGGACCATTGAGAAAAAATAATCAATGGCCAGGATTCATCCATATTGGGTTGGGTTATATAAGATTTTGCACCTATTATATTGGGTTGGTTTAGTTAGGTATTTGGGCTAGTTTTATAAGGCTGAAATCGAAATAGAAATGGTCATTTGTTAAATACCCCAAATAAATTAACTAAAATAGTTTGTAAAATAATTACTAATTATAAAAAATGAATTTCATGCATACAAATTTTTTAAAAATGGTTATTTAGCATTTAAAAATATAAAGGACTAATTTCTGGTGGAAAAAATAATGCAAAATTGTATGCATGGGCTATAATTGCAAAGTTATTGCAATTGTAGCCAAAAGGTACCAAGTTGGCTATTTATAGAATAATTTAGAATTAATAAGCCCATAAATATTAATATTAAATCAAGAAATATTTTGAAATCATTTGTGATGCAAATTTATGATTATTTATTAGAAATAAAATACTGGGCAAATTGATAAAAATATGAAATTGTGAAAAAATACCAATTGATGCCAATGCATGATTTTGAAGGCATATATGCAATTAAAAAATTATTTTGGTAAAAATTGGGTATCAAAAGTTGTCATGTCCCTCATGTAAGTAGAACCAGTGTTCTTGAGGCTGAATGGCATGAGTCTATAGCAGTAAACTCCCCAAGGCATAGTGAACGCCGTCTTCTCTACATTTTATTCATCCGACGAAACAATCCACGAATGGCCGTAGATTATGCTTCGCGCAGTTGTCAATGATGATATGAATATTTGGTAAAGAAAAATTATCCTGATCATCCCATCTTTTATTCGTAACGGTACGATATTCGCTAACCATGTAGGATAATTGATAACCCTCACCACGTTTGCATCTATTTCCTTGGTTACTTCCTTTTTATCTCCTCAAACTCAATTCTAGCTTGAACTTTCCGGGTTTTTGTTCGACTGGCGATTTAGCAGGATCAGTAGGCAATTAATGCAAAATGATGCCCGTGCTTAATCCAGGCATGTCTTCATATGACCATGTGAATATGTCGATGTACTGTCGGAGGAGTTCGACCAATTCTTCTTTCTACTCTACTTCTAGATGGATGTTGAATCAGGTTTCTTTCATGTCGTCTTCGCTTCCTACGTTGATTACTTCTGTCTCCTCAAGGTTAGGTTTTTATGGCTTTCCAGCTATTTGATCTGTTGTGGGAGATTATCTGGCACCATGCTTTCCTTGTATTGCTCGTAATCTGGATCGCTTTGATCGAGGGTTTTGTTACATGTCCCAATCGCGGAGGGTTCTTATCAATTTGATTACTGAACATAAAAGTATAAATGAAGCGATAAATAAGTTTGAAATAATTTTAAGAAAGCATTTCTTTTTTTTCATCAAAGGAGGAACTCCCGAGAGTTCGAAGAGGAAAATGACAAAATAGTACAGGCAGAGTTCAAGCCTCAATTGACCATGTGCTTATTTCAAATGTTTTACAATTCTGCACTACCAAGACTCCCGGCAAACCAAAGACGGGTTGACGGTCTAATTTTTGCAAGTCCTCTGCTAGTTCGGCAATCCAAATGGTCGGTGTCTTGACATAAACTTTGTCACAACATTCCATGACCATGGTCACGAACAACCTTCCCATTCCATCGATGATATAGTCCTCTGGTGTTGAGACTTTTACCCGAAACACGCTATGCACAAAATCTTTCTTCTCGAAGCTACCGATACAAGTCTTTCCAATCACAGGCTGATACACTATGCCAGCTCTACCTTTCTACCCACTTCGCTCCACCAGTTTTTTTATCCAGTTGATCGGGCTCTCTAGCCCGGTTCCAGGTCTTTTCCGTGCTTCATCATTTCTCTCATAGCCATCTTTGATCTGTATGGTGGCTGCATACCAGATTTTGCTTGGCCTCTTCTATATTCATGATTTGCATGATCTCGATCACATGAATAGTGATACCGTCTAATCCTTCACCGTGGAGGGAACTGCATGTTCCAGGTAAACTGACTGGCTCCATTCATCGTGGATTAAAATATCTTGACAACCCCACTCGAGCTTCATGCATTGGTGTAGGGTAGACGGGACTGCCATTTCCATGTGTATCCAAGGTCTTCCTAGCAACAAGTTATATGAGGATAAAATGTCCATCACTTGGAACAATATGGGAAACTCAACTGGTCAAATCTGCAGAGCAAAATAGATTTCCCTTGTGATGTCCTTCTATGACCCGTCAAAAGCTCTTACCCTCACATGACTTTTTTTACTTCTCTCAAATGAATACCCAACTCTCATAAAGTAGAGAACGGGTAGATATTGACTCCTGATACTCCGTCAATAAGTACTCAGGACACCACCTTATCCCTACAGTTTACGGTGATATGTAAAGCATTGTTGTGACCCACGCCCTATATAGGAAAATCATCTCTTCGGAAGGTAGTCATATTTGCTTCAACCATCTTCCTGATGGTTGCCGCCAGTGCCTCATCGGTAGTGTTGCTCGGCACAGTTACTCCACTTAACACATTCATCAAGTCATCTTTGTGGTTGTCAGAACTCATAAATAGATCCATGATTGATATTTGCGTAGGGGTTTTCTTAAATTGTTCCTCCATAGAGTATTCTTTGGTTGAAATCTTCTTCTAGAATTCTGCAGCCTCCGGATCTATTATATTGCTTATCTAAATCTATTCCCTTCCTGGATTCCCTCGGTTTACTTCCTCTGGAGCGTAATACCTCCCTGACCTGGTCATTCCATGAGCCGCCATAGAATCCTTCATCTTTGCTTTCCCTGTCTGCTAATATGTTCATGGGGCTATCTTGTATTCACGATCCTCTTCAACCCTGATGGCAGTGGTGGACTATTTCTAGTAGTCTGGACCATAACTATAGGTATTAACTATATGGTGATCATTGGAGTCCTTCGAGGTGGGACCCTTGCACCCTCAGTGTTTCCTATTGTGACGATAGTTCCTTTGAGGTCATATTCTTCATCAAGGGTGATCAAATTAGGTCCTTGATTTTGGTGACATTCGGCAGAGCTGGGGTGTACTTAACTGCTCCGCTTTTGCTGAGTGACTCAATTTCATTATTTCTATTTCAAGTAATCCACAGCATCAAACCTCAGTACATTTGAGTGGTAGATGCACCGTTTGGCTGCATCAAAATATTTTGAATGATACTCAAGAATCCTTCCTTCTATTGGATGTATCAAGCCTGCTCTCTTCGGTCTTTCAAAAGTTGAGCCAAAGATTCGGCAATCGGGCTGTAGTTTCTAGGACCTTTTTCCTTCAAATTTGGGTGAGGTCGAGGTGCATAGGTGGTTTATGAGTGGTAGTTTGGAATGGAGCATATGGTCCTGGTGGATTTGGATTTGTGTGGGCAGTGTTGATACCCAACTTTGACCTCACATTCCTCAAATAGTAAATAGATTTTCAAAATATTATTTTTTTCATCCATTATTTAATTTACAAGGTTTATGCAAACATTTTATATAATTTTTCATAATTTAAAGCTTTACAATCAATTTTCTTGCATTTAAATTGTTCAAATATTTATTAATTACCCTTTCAAATTATTTTGTGATGACTTAATCATCCAAGCTTATTATTTTTATCCACATATAGGTTTCATAATATTTTTTACCTCATTTTATACATTTATATTTTGTATTATCAGGCTATTTACATAATTTTGCAATAATAGCCCATGTTCATACATAAATGCTCTTTTATTACATTATTTGTGCCAAAGTAGAATTTTATATTTTTATAATGCTAAATTATTATTTTCAATTATTTTAGTGCATACATTATATATAGATTTATTTATTAATTACTTTTATAAATTATTTTTCATAAATTGTGTGTATTTAAGTAGTAGCTTAGTTTTAAGCCAATTTAAGGACAAAAATTGGCCCAGTACCTTAGCCCAATAGTTCCAGCCCAAAACACATGACCCATAAATCTAAAACCTGGTCTGTTCCCTTCTCCACGACCAACCCCATTCCAAATTTTAATCATGGCCGTTGATCTCGCAAGATCAACGACCCTCATTCATCCTCCCCTTGAAAAGCATGTTCAGTATTGCAAGATTTCTTTCAATAACCTTTACTGACTTGGTTATTTTTTGTTTTTTTTCTTTTGATTATTCCCATTCCCTAAGGTTGGTTCGTTCATACTGGCATCGTCAGCATATCACACTAGAGCCAGAGATCCTCCACCTCTTCCTCCACCAAGTGATCCTAAAGAATAAGCAAAGGGAAAGGGAAAATGGACGATTTGAGTAGTATCGGAAAGGATAACGCCAACATAACAGAAAATGTCTATACTTCAGATAGTTGGAGCACCCCAATACAGAATGAACTGGTCTTACGACTGGAACAAAAGGTTTTGGAGCTACAAGGAGAACTTGAGCAGGTCCGAAACTTGGGAAACCTCTCTCTCACTCAAAATGTCCTTGATATCAACCAACAAAATCCAAACACCCAGAACCAAGCACCACCACAAAACCCACAAAACCAAAACCCGCCGTTAAACCCTCCCGCTCCACACCAGTACCCTACACCTCCCCAAAACCTTAATCCTACTCCAGTACCAACACCGCAACAACATCATCACCACCCAACCTAAAACGGCAAACTACCACCTATCATACTCCCCAGAATATACCACAACCCACTCCTGACCTCCAAAACTCAACAAATGATCACCCTTATGCCCAGATCCCCGGAGTCCTTCAAAGCAACCCGATATACGTGGAGACCTTACCCCACACCCCACAATAAACCCTATACATTCCCGAGTCGACCAAAAAGGACCTGCTCATCAAGAATATGGCGAAAGAACTCAAGAACTCTTTGGAAGAGTTCAGAATGTCGAAGTTGGTAAAGGCATCGAAGGTTTGAATTATGAAGAATTGTGCATTCAGCCAGTTGTAGAGCTATTGGAGGGGTACAAACCTCCCAAATTAGATATGTTGGATAGAACCGGTAATCCAAAAGTGCATTTGAGGACATATTGTGACAAGTTTGTAGGAGTGGGAAGAAATGAACAAATCTGCATGAAGTTGTTCATGTGAAGCCTCACAGGAGATGCAATGTCCTGGTACATTAGTCAGAATTTGAAGAAGTGAATGAGCTGGGTAAGCATGGCATCGGACTTTATGGACAAATTTAGGTTCAATATAGAGAATGCACCAGATGTTTTCTACATTCAGAACGCCAAAAAGAAATCGACAGAAACATTTCATTAATATGCTACCTGGTGGAGATCTAAGGCTGCAAAAGTAAGACCAGTGCTTGAAGAAGAACAAATGAACAAGTTCTTCGTCCGAGATGAAGACCCGCAGTTTTATGAAAGGTTGATGGTTCTTGAGAACCACAAATTCTCCGACTTCATCAAGCTAGGAGAAAGAATAGAAGAAGGGATTAAAAGTGGGATGGTGACGAATTTTGAAGCACTGCAGGCTACAAACAAAGCCTTACAATTGGTTGGAATTTCAAAGAAAAAAGAAGTAGGTGTTGTCATGGTGGCCCAAGGTCCTAAATCTCCACTCAGATAACAAACACCTCCACCCACATATCAACCTTCACCCCATAGATACCAATAACCCGCTACCACATACCATGCCTATAACACTCAACTCGCATATTACCATTCACCTTTGTCAGCCCGCCAAAACTACCAAAAGCACGATCAAACTTCGACCACAGACCGCCTAGACAATACACCCCGATCGCTGAGACTATAGACCAATTTTATGAGATATTAAAGGCTGCTGGTTATGTCACTCCCATCCCTTCCATTGCTATGGAGAATTCTTCTTAGTGGATCAACTCGAACAAGACATGTGCCTAATATTCGGGTATGAAGGTTCATACAATTGATGAGTGTCGCATACTGAAGGACAAGATTCAGTCACTAATCGACAACAAGGTCATATAAGAAAAGGAAACTGCACCAAACATGCACAACATTCCTCTTCCAGATCATAGAGGTGAGGGAGTTAATGTAATAGAGACTGATGAAGAATGGGATCCGAAAGCGTCAATCGTACTCATCTGGGACGGGGATGATCCTAAAACATCCCTGGTCACCCTCTACGCCAGTTGTGGTACAAACCCAAGCACTATTTGAGGTCGAAGTAACTGCACCCTTTATTGTGATGGTATCTCCCACACCATCCTACAAGTCCGATGCCATACAATGGAATTTTGTTGTGGAAGCCAGGAGAAAGGGGAAAGCAAAAATGGAGGAGACATGTACGACACAAGGCATGGCCAGAACTGGAAGGATCTATATACTTGAAAACTTGGGAGAACAAGCAAGGAAACTGCATCCAAACCACCTATTGTCGAGACAGGTACTGATGACCATTGGAGGAATGTAAAAGCAAAGGAGTACTCTATTGTTGATCATCTGAACAAAACCCCTGCTCAGATATCCATTTTGTCGCTGCTGCAAAACTACGAGACACACAGGAACGCCTTGTTGGAAGTGCTGAATGAAGCTTATGTACCGAACAACATCACTAGTGGGGAGATTGCCAACATGGTTGGGCAGGTACTGGAAAGACACAAAATCACTTTCCATGAAGATGAGTTGCCACTAGAAGGACTAAGTCACAACACGGCGTTGCATATCATAGTGCGATTTGAGGAAAATTCATCGCCAGGGTCCTAATAGACAGAGGATCCGGTGTCAACATATGTCCACTGACCACTCTAAAGAGGTTGGATAAAGGCTTATGCGAGATACGAAGCACGAATGTAAAAGTATTCGATAGATCTCAAAGGTCCACAATCGGAGATATCAACCTCAACCTACAAATGGGCTCAACTTGGTTCGATGTCGAGATCCAAGTGCTAGATATATCTACTACCTATAATCTATTGTTAGGATGACCATGGATACATGTCGTTGGGGTAGTGGCTTCTACTCTACATCAGGCTGTGAAATATGAATGGAATTATCAAGAAGTGATTATCCATGGGGATGGAAGCAACCCTATCTACACCAATCAGACCGTTCCAATCATTGATAATAGGAAGAATCAGGGTGGAGAGACATACCATCGCATTGAGCGGTTCAATGAAATTGAAAAGGACAAATGGTGGAGCAATAAGATAGAAAGCATATTACTATGGACAGGGTATAAACCTGACAATGATCTTGGCAAAACCTCCAAGGGATCACCAAACCAGTACAACTGAAGCGTCATGGTACGACTTTTGGGCTTGGGTATGAATATACTTGGAAAAATTACCAAGATTGGTCACCGCAATGGCATGGTCCTTTTTATCAACTGAAAAACCGGTACCATCTTTAGAACATACATTCCAACAAGCAGAAATGATGTGGGGATTTGGGGAAGATAAAATCTTAACCGGCATGATGAAGTTATTTCTGGATGAAGAAGATATGGATTGCAATGCAATGGTTAAGGAGGAGGAGGAAGACCTTACCATTTAGACCGTGGAAAGAGGAACCATTCTCAAGAATTGGACTACTGCACCATCCCAGGCCCGTCGAGTTCCTTGGTAGCCTGGCAAATTAGCATCAATTATTTTAAAATAATTTTGAGGATTTAAAACATTTTCAGAATTTTGTTTTGAAATTAATTTGTTTTGTAATTATTGCTCGAGTCGTCGAGCCATACTTGTTGACGTTTCAAAGATTTTTTTAATGCATTGCTATTTTTTGTATTTATTATTATTATCCTTTACAATATTATTATTTCCTATCCTGATGAACCTATGACTGTGACATGCAATGAGACAACGCAACACAAGGATAATGATTTAGAGGATCTGGAAGATGATGTAATACCTGAGGAAATCGTCAGAGAGGTGGAAAAATTTGAGAACAAGACTAAGTCTAATCTAGACGACACTGAGATAGTTAACTTAGGAGATTCCATAACAGTCAAGGTAACACGTATAAGCATTCACCTATCACCGTCAGATAAGGAAGAGTATGTCTGATTCCCAAAAGAGTATGAATATATCTTTTCATGGTTATATGTTGGTTGAATTCCCAATGCACACGCAAGTGTACGTGGTCGACAAGTAATATAGGATTT
>ML347936.1:0-36338 GCA_005239505.1 Nicotiana paniculata | reverse complement strand
GCAGTCTAACTGTTTCGTAATTGTTGAGGTTCACGTGGTTGTTGGGTTTCATTGAGTTATTTCTAATTGTTGTTGTAAGTGTATTAAAAATGTTGGCTGTTCTCTTGAGTTTATCATAGTATATAAAGATTGAGTTGCATTGACAGCGTTACAGTGTTTACTTATATTCTGGTTGGTTTTATTGTGAAATGATATTGGTTAAAGCTTACGAGCTATATGATTTTCTGTTTGAAATTGTGGAAATAACAGTACTGTAAGGCTTGGCCTGAATTATGAAATTATTTATGAACAAATTAATATGATATGTCTAGTGGGAGCGGGTTGCACGCTGCAATAAGGAGTGATAAGGATGGACATGTGGGATCGGGTTACACGCTGCAACTGGAGCAATAAGGGTGATATATTTAGGGAGGAGCAATAAGGGATGACAGGTGGGAGCGGGTTGTATGCCGCAACAAGGAGCGATAAGAGAGGACATTTATATTTTTACTGATTTTTAAAGAAAATAAAAATTTGAAAAGCTAAATATTTATTTTTACTGTTTTATTTTTTTGAAAAACAAAGATTTGAAACTTTCTATTTTATATTACTATTTTCATATTTTGGCACTACTTTTATTCAAAGATAAAGTTTGAAAACTTGGAAATTGTTGAGGATTGGTTATAGCTGAAGCCTGAAAGAGGCGGTTGTGTTACTTTATTATTGTTGCAGTATTTGAATTGATGTGTTTATATTTCCTTCATGTTTTATAATTATTGTCTCAGATATATTTTCTTGTTCGTGTAAGATTGTTTTATTGTTTTATATATATATATATCACAGGTTTATTGTTAAAGCCCCGCCTTAGCCTCGTCACTTCTTCGCCGAGGTTAGGCTCGGCACTTACTCAGTACATGGGGTCGGTTGTACTGGTACTACACTCTGTGCTCTTTTGCACAGATCCAGGTACTAGTCAGCAGTAGAGGATTCCAGGACGACAACCCGATTCATTTGGAGACACGAGGTACATGTGCCGGCGTTCGCAGATTCCGAGAGTCTTCTCCTATTTCTACATACATTGTTTTATGTTATTCAGAACAGTCGCACTATTTCTTTCAGCCATTATTTGTAGTATTCTTTAGTAGTTCGTGGATTGTGACACCAGACCCTGGGGTAGTCTTAGAGTTGTTTACATAATTAGTTCGTGATCCATTTTATTTAAATGGTTATTATTATTATTTTATTTTATTGTTGCTGGAAATTATTCTAATTAAGTTCCTTTGGAAGTTATTTATTTGTGCTTAAGTAATTAATTAAGGAAATAAATTATTCGAGTTCTAACATTGGCTTGCCTAGCAAGTGTGGTGTTAGACGCCATCACGATCCCTGAGGTTGGGAATTTGGGTCGTGACAAGTTGGTATCAGAGCACTAGGTTGCTTAGGTCTCACAATTCACGAAAAAACTTGGTAGAGTCTGAAGGATGGGTACGGAGATGTCTGTACTTATCTCTCAGAGGCTATGAAGTTAGGAAAAATTTCACTTCTATTCTACTCTATCGTGCGAATTTATTCTACCATTGATGATTGAACTTGTCTATTCTTGTCCTCTCACAAATCTCGACAACACGCAAAGCGTCTACAACCGGACAAGAGATGAAGCCCCAATTACAGCCACAATTAGGGGAAGAGACAGAAGCAGAGCTCAGTCTAAAGCTCGAACATCAACACCTATTGTACAGTCTCAAATGGATCTAGACGCAGAGGTTCTAGATCAGTCGGTACATGTGAGACTAATACGGATTCCAGAAGGGTTCATAGCTACTCCAGTATTGCAAAACAAGGGAATAGTTGAAAGCAACGGGGTTGATTTATATGAGTTGTGAAGTTTAACATTGTGGATTATCAGGCATTGTGACCTATGACTTCGTGCCAAGCGGGGAAGCCCACTGTCAAGGATTAGATTGTGGGGTCATGTGTTATATCGGTTTTGGCTTGGAATGTATAAGGCCTGAGATTTTGCAAGAGATAAAGCTGGGACTTGCGATATGTCTGCCTCCTTAATAACCATACACCTCAGTACCAAAGGAGTTATATAAACAAATTTATATCTATAGAAGGTTTACTCAACGTGGAAGTTACGGTTGCGTATTTTGGGGTGCTCCAGAGGGAGTACAGTGGTTGACAAGCTTCTAGACTATATGGTTCGTGCCAAAAAAATTATCTGTATAAAGCTTTACTTGTGGGATCGTTGTGCATCAATTGGAATAAGAGTTACCCCAAGAAATAACGAAGAGTACATGAATAAGTGGGGTAGCTCAGTGGTGTTGAGTCAACAGGGTAAAGGAGAAATTGGTCGCCAGTGGTTGAGGCAAGCCTACGAAGAGGACGACCAGCCAGTGCCACATCAACTATTTGACTTAGTTCTCATAAATGCTTTTGAAAGAATTTGTTTTGCGGACCCTCCATAATGCGTGGTGCATAAGGTTTGAGCGGTTGCGTGAGGTCATATGACGGTGTTAGAACATGCTACCAGGTTCGATAAGTCAGCCCGTCACACTCCTACTTCGGTTTATCTAGCCAGAAAGCAAGTCTACAGACTCATTAAAGGACTCAAATATGATTTTAAAATTTTAGACGACTCAGGGCAGGTTGATACTTTATTTCGGCTAGTGACAAAAATTTTCCTAGACTTGGGAGAGTCATACTTCATCAGAACACTCAAGCTACGTGCCCCATTGCAGTTACAACTCAACTTACATGTCGAAGGTGGAGGTTAGACTCCTAGAGGTGGAGACCTATCCTGTTGGTATATTTTCTATGGTAGGGATAAGGTCGTTACATTAAATGGTGTCATTACAAGAACAATCTCTAATTATTATAAAGTGATGATTTCCTGAACTTAATTCGGTTATGCGAATCTAATAAAATTCTTCTAATATGCTCCACTCTCGGGTGAGCTTCGTAGCTCAAAAATCTACTTATGGAAATACTTGTATTGAGAAATTCTATGGAGATAGCTATGTCTACCATTACGTGTTGTAATTTAATTTAACGGATAATATTCAAAAGAAGAAGATGGAAGGTTTTGAGTGGCGATATGCACATTACTTGTGATTCAGGATAGAGGACGAGATCCTCGTGTTTTGATATGATTTGGTATGTTTAAATTGCGCTACGAGCCGCGGTGGAAATTCTTTTGTTTAAATTCTCCCGTGTGAATCAAAATTTTACTATAGTATTGGTAGGGAGTCATACCTGTTAGGATTATTCAACAATTTACGTATAAAATAATAATAAATAAATAAATAATAATAAAAGTAATACTAATAATAAGTAAATAAATAAGGAAATTAATTAATTAACTGTGCATAATTTACCAAATTCGTGTTATAATTATTGAGCCTTGAACTCCAGGTGGCGTTAAATGAGACACGTTGATTCGGGTATATAATTATGAGGCCTTCGTGAATCGTATTTCATTATCAGTGTTGTGAAAGTTTGAAAGGATATTTTTCTTTGTTGACGTGAAGTAATTTGATGATTCTGTAAGCGACTGTGAACAACTACTAAGAAACATATTGAGCAGAAAGGATGTTCCATTTGAATGGTCAGGCGAGTGTGGGTTGAACCTTCAGAAACTTAAGATTAGCCTTGATTGCAGCACCGGTGTTAGTGTAATCATCAGATTCGGGTTCTTTCACGGTGTATTGTGATGCTTCTCGAGTAGGACTTGGAGCACTATTGATGCAAGATGGCAGGGTGATTGTGTATGCGTTTTGTCAGTTGGAAGTCCATGAGAAGAATTACCCTGTTCATGACTTAAAGATGGCAACCATTGTTTATACCTTGGAAGGTTGGAGGCACTACCTTTATGGTGTGCAGTGTGAAGATTTTACAGACCATCATTGTCTCCAGTACTTATTCAAGCAGCTAAAATGTACCTAGATTTGAGGTAGTATCCTTGGTGGAGAAGGATGAAAAAGGACATTGTGGCTTATGTGGCTCGTTGTTTAAATAGTCAACATATAAAATATGAGCATCAGGGACCCGGTGGTTTGCTACAGCAGATAGAGATTCTTGAGTGGAAGAGGAAGCGTATCATTGGGGACTTCGTTGTTGGACTCCCACGGACTCAGAAGAAATTTGATGCAGTTTGGGTTATTGTGGATAGACTGACTAAATTAGCACATTTCATTCCTGTATCAAGTACTTATACTTCAGAGCGGTTGGCTGAGTTATATATAGAGATAGTTCGCCTTCTTGGTGTGCCCGTGTATATCATTTTTGATCGGGGTACGAAGTTTACTTTGCACTTTTGGAGAGCCGTTCAGCGTGAGTTGGGAACTCGAGTAGAGTTGAGTATAACATTTCACCCTCATACTGACGGGCAGTCCGAGCGTACTATTTAGATATTGGAGGATATGCTCCGCGCTTGTGTTATTGACTTTGGAGGCTCATGGGATTAGTTCTTGCCATTAGTGGAGTTTGATTATAATAACAACTATCAGTCGAGCATTCAAATGGCTCCTTATGAGGCATTATATGGTAGACGGTGCAGATCGCCAGTTGGATGGTTCGAGCCGGGAAAGGCTCGGTTGTTGGGGACAGACTTAGTTCAGGAGGCCTTAGATAAGGTCAAGATTATTCAGGAGAGACTTCGTGCAACTCAGTCTAGGAAAAGAGTTATGCCGATCGTAAGGTTTGTGACGTAGCATTCATGGTTGGAGAGAGAGTTATTCTTCGGGTATCGCCCATGAAGTGTGTTATAAGATTTGGGAAGAAGGGCAAGTTGAACCCTAGGTATATCGGGCCGTTTGAGATTCTTGATAGAGTGGGGGAGGTAGCTTATACACTTACGCTGCTCTAGGGTTATCCTCAGTTCATCCGGTATTCCACGTGTCTATGCTCCGGAAATATCATGGTGACCCGTCCCACGTGTTAGATTTCAACTCTGTCCAGTTGGACAAAGACTTGACTTATGAAGAGGAGCCGGTATCTATTTTGGACCGGCAGGTTCGCCAATTGAGATCTAAGAGTTTTCCTTCAGTTCGAGTGCAACGGAGAGGCCAGCCCGTTGAGGCAGTTACTTGGGAGTCTGAGTCAGACAAGCAGAGTAGATACCCACACTTTGTTCGCCACTTCAGGTAATTTTCTATGTCCGTTTGAGGACGAACGTGTGTTTTAGAGGTGGAGATTGTGATGACCCAATGAATCATTTTATAAAATTAGACTACGTTCCACGCTTAATAACCATAAAAATACTAAAATTAAATACCTTGATTTGCGTGCGCAGTCCGGGAAACCGGAAAGCTTTTATATGAAAAATATGAGAAATAGTGATTTTTAGAATTTAAATTTGATAAAAGTTGACTTTGGTCAACATTTTGAGTAAACGAACCCGGATCCGTATTCCGACGATCCCGATAGGTCCACAGTAAAATATGGGACTTAGGAGTATGCCTGGAAATGAATTCCGAGGTCCCAAGCCTTAGAAATCAATTTTTGAAAGAAATTGTTTTGCTGAAGTGTTCATGAATTAAAGAAAAGAAATAATTCTAAGAATCATTGGTATCGGGTCCATATTTTGGTTCCGGAGCTTGGTACAGCTATGTTATGATATTTAAAGGTTAACTGTGAAATTTGGTGAAAAACAGAGTTCGTTTGACGTGATTCGGACATCCGGTTGAGAAATTATGAACTTTAAGAGTTTTTGTTGAAAATGATGAGTTTTGAGGTTTAATTCATAGATTTACATGTTATTTCATGGTTTTATCGCACGAGCGAGTCCGTATGATATTTTTAGACTTGCGTGCATGATTTGCTTGGAGCCCCGAGGGCTCGGGTGAGTTTCGGATAGGCCGCGGGGTGTTTTTCACTTGAAAATAACTGCTAGTTTTTCAGTATCTGGTGTCCAGGTTTTTGTACTATGCGATCGCATAGGTATAACCGCGATCGCATAGTGTAGTCCTCAGGGGTCTCAAGTTTTGTACTGTGCGAACGCATTGCCGGGAGTGAGATCGCATTGCTTTACCAAGGCCCTACTGTGCGAACTCACCAATAGCCCTGCGATCCCGATGCACAGTCTGGGCCAAGCTATGCGAACGCAGGCCATACATTGCAAACGCACTGAGTTAAATTTTGGCCTGGGGGAGGGAAATCCAATACCCTGTGCGATCGCACCCCTCCCCATGCGAACGCACTGCACTATTTTTCCTTACCCTGTGCGATCGCATATAAGTACTCGCGATCGCGTAGTTTCCCAGCCCAACTAATATAAATACCTGTTAAAAACGGGTAGAACCCTTTCTTCTTCAAATTTTCGAAGTTCCAGCCCTAAAAACGAGTTTTCTTCAGCAACCTTCATCCCCAATTCATAGGTAATCAATCCCAAACCTTGTTCTTTCAATTCCTTACTATTTTGCATCACTTTTAAAGCAAAAACAAAGAATTTTCTTGGTAAAAATCTAGGATTTTGGGTAGAATTAGGGAGTTTTGTAAAAATTAAATTTTTATATCAAATTAAGGTCGAATTTCAAAACTAATAGCATATTTGAGTTTGTGGGTGAATGGGTAAACGTAGCTTGGTCCGAACCCCGAGTTTAGACCAAGCGGGCCCGGGATCGGGATTTCACTTTTTTTGAGAAAACTTAGGAAAAATTATATTTTTCAATAAAGTTAGTTCCTTTAGCTTTAGTTAATGATATTAAGCTAATTTTTATTAGATTCGAGCAATTTAGAGGTGAATTCAAAAGGAAAAGCAATAATTGAGTAGTGAGTGGCGTGCGAAATTGAGGTAAGTGTTTGGTCTAACTTTGGCTTGAGGGAATAGGACTCCCCACTTGTTTGCTATATGAAATGCATGGACGTGGTGTATAGGTGTGGTGACGAGTATCTATGTACCACCTAAATTAATTGTTAAACATGATTCCCCTTCCCGTTCCCAACTTAATTGATTATTGTCTTAATTGTTATATGTTTATTATTGCTTCTATGACTATTTGGCCCTATTGATCTGCTGTTAGATATTGTTGTTATTATTTGGAAAGAGTATTGGTTGTTTGAGCTAGTTTCCTTGGGATATGTATAACGGTTGAGAGGTTTGACATTATATATATATATATATATATATATATATATATATATATATATATTCATGTTCCTTTTGGTTCCATTTCGATAATATTGAGGAAGTTGTGAGAAATGTAGTCTAACTGTTTTGTAATTGTTGAGGTTCACGTGGTTGTTGGGTTTCATTGAGTTATTTCCAATTTTTGTTGTAATTGTGTGTTGATACCCAATTTTTCCTCAAATTATTTTTAAATTTGCATATATACCTTCGGAATCACTTTTTATAATAATTGGTATTTTTCCCATAATTTTCCATATTTATTTTTCTAATTTATTCAGCACTTTATATTCAATAATTATTCATAAATTACATTACAAATAATTTTAAAATATTTTCTAGCTCAATATATCATTTTTAATCCTATTAGGATTAATTATTTCACAAATTAGCCAATTTGGCTATAATTACAATAATTTCGCAATTATAGCCTAATTGTACATTTTGTGCAATTTTAATTCAATAGCTAACCATTTTATTTTATTTTATATTAATTAATTACCTTAATTTCACCTATTTAGTCTTAATTTCATTTTTTATATAATTATTAGCTATTTTACTAATTATTTATCTATTTTAAGGGTATTTAACAAATAGCCGTCTTCATTTACATTCTAGCCTAATTAATCCTGGTCCCTAACCCAGTTAACCCAGCCTAGACTCAAATTCCTACTGTAATAACCCGACCGGTCATTTTACGTTATCAGACCCCGTTCCCCTAAATGAAACTTCCCTTAGCGGCTTTTTATGATTTGTGACTTGCGGGGACTGGTGGTCCGGGATTCAGAGGTGTTTAGAGTGCTATAGCAACAATTGGTTCCTTAAGGTTGGCCTTTAAGGCCAAGTTTGACTTCGGTCAATATTTTGGACAAACGACCTCGGAATCAAGCTTCGTCGGTTCCGGTAGCTTCGTGTGTTGATTTTGGACCTGAGCGTATGTTCGGAATGGGTTTCTAATGACCCGGGAGCGTTTCGGCGCCCAATATTGAAATAAGAAGTTCCTTAAGTTCCTATTGTGGTTTTGGACGTATTTTGTGTTATCCAGGTCCGAACGGAATTCCAAGATCGAGAATAGTTCCGTTATGTCATTTATTACTTGACTGCAAAATTTGGTGTCATTCCGAGTAGTATAGGTCGGTTCGGCGCGTTGTTAGCGAAGTCTAGAAAACTTAAAGTTCCTAAGTTTGGTTCTTAGGATTTTGAGGTGTGATTTTGAGTTTTAGCATTGTTTTGGGTGTTCCGAAGGCTCGAGCGAGTCCGTATTATGATTTGGGACTTGTTGGTATATTTGGACGGTGGCTCGGGTGGGCCCAGGTTCCTCCCGGACACCGCACGATGCCAAAAACCAGCTCAAATAGCTGCTGGTTCACCTGTTCTGGTGTGACCGCAGGTGCGGTTGACCAGTCGCATGTGCGGGACCGCAGCCTCGCAGGTGCGACCCCCAGTGGTCTGGCCAATTCTCGCAGGTGCGGACAGAGTTCTGCAGGAGCGGTCTCCACTCCGCAGGTGCGGGCCCAGGCTCCCCAATCCATTTCCGCAGGTGCGAGCCTTTGCTCGCTGGTGCGGTCCTCGAGCCGCAGGTGGGAAAACACTGTTCATGCAGTGTGTTTTTATACACGGGTTTAATTCATTTTTTCTCATTTTATTCTTCTTCCTTGGGGCGATTTCCACCATTTTAGAGGGGCAAACGACTTGGTTATTGAAGGTAGGTAAATTCTACTCTAATATTAGCCTCATGCATGAATTCCTAGTTAATTTTAATCACATAATTAGTGAAAAAACAAGAATTGGGTAGTAACCTAGGGCTTTCGATAATATGAGAATTTACCCGTAAATTTGCTATGGAATCAAGTCAAAATCGTATATTAATGATCCTTAGGCTTTGGGTGAGGGTTTCCTTCGAGAATTTTTGGAATTCGAGCGTGCGGGCCCGGGGTCAGAATTTAGATTTTCTTCAAGAATGGTGAATTTGGCTAAATAATAGGAGAATTCCATGCTTTGAATATAAATTAATGTAGTTGTATAACATTCGGCTAGTTTCGAGTCCTCGGGTGTATAGTTCGGAGTTTCGGGCGCGTTCTCGGTCCGGGGAGTAAATTCGACGCAAGGTGAGTCTCCTTTCTAACCTTGTAAGGGGGAATTGTCCCCCTAGGTGATTTAAATGCTATATGTGATTGTGGGGGCTATGTACGTACAAAGTGATGAGAGTCCGTACGTAGCGACTATTACTATTATGTATGGATAGTTAGGCCCACATCATATCTTGTGTATTACTTGATATGAACTATATGCTTAGTGAAGTAACGTTACATGTTGCTTATTTCCCCGAAGTTATGAAATTTGAGAAAAACTTGTAAGAAATTGTTCACTGAAAAGTATTCTCTTTTCAAAAGGAATAATGTGTGTGCATGTGACCGCTTCGCAATTTACATTCCGCGAGTGAAGTGTGATTCCCCCCACTCTTATGGGAACGGGCCGTACGCCACGACGAATTGAGAGATGCACTTTTGGTATGGGCCGTTCGATCCTCGGCAGTGCATAGATAGGTTGAGAGATGCACTTTTGGTACGGGCCGTTCGATCCTCGGCAGTGCATAGATGTGAGTACTTTGTAGAGAGGTGTACTTTTGGTACGGTCCATTCAATCCTCGGCAGTGCACAAGCATGACTATCTTATGACTCCGGCCGGTAGTCCTTACCCTGCATGCGTATGATTTATTTGCTACTAAATTCATAGATATTGATCTGACAAATATTTGGGGAAAAATGAAGTGGTAATTGTTTTATTCATCCCCAGTATTTTTTTCTTGGGTTTCAGTAGCTTACATATATATTTGTTGCTCCACTGCCTTTACATGCCTATCATTTCTATTATACTCCATTAAATTATACTGTTGGATCTTAGTGAGTGTCATGTCGACCTCTTGTCACTACCTCTTCGAGGTTAGGCGGGTTACTCACTGGGTACATACATATTTATGTACTCATGCTGCACTTCTGTACTTAATTGTACAGGTTCTGAGACTGGTGCTTCTGGTTATCCGACCGGAGCTTGACGTATATTATGGACCTGACTCCATGGTGAGCTGCCTCCCTTGGCGATTCTCAGCAGTGCTATGGAGTTATCTTTTGTTTATTTCTGTCTACTTCTCTCAGACAATAGTACAGTTTGTATCATCTTTTGTATATTCTACTAGTTCGCCTGTTGACTTGTGACACTAGTTCCTGGCACGCACATAGTAGACTCTTTATTTTGGGACTGTATATATATTGGATCATGATCATTGTGGCTGTATTTACTTAAGTTGGTCAATGTTTCCGCTTTTATTTAAATGATCTAAGCTTAAAACTTTGGGAATATGTGGGGTTGGTATGTCAAATAAGGATAATCTCACTAGTAAACAACTGTTGGCTTGCCTGACTCCAGTGTTGGGCGCCATCACGACCTGTGTTGGATTTTGGGTCGTGACAACATGGTATCAGAGCACTAGGTTCACGTAAGTCTCACGAGTCACGGGCAAACCCTGTAGAGTCTTGCAGATCGGTACGGAGACGTCTGTACTTATCTTCAGGAGGCTATAGGGTGTTAGGAAACCTCTATTTGTTCTTATTTTATTGTGCAGTTGATGATTTATTAAATTAATTCTTCTATTTTCTCACAGATGGTGAGGACGCGTGCATATGATGTTCCAGACTCGGGAAGGGCCGCTACCCCCGCTGGCAGAGCTCGGGGGAGGGCACCGGCCCGTGGTAGGGGACGAAGGCGTCCCAGAGCTATTCCGGTCCCACCATCAGAGGACCCTATTATAGAGGAGCAGGATGAGGTGCCTCCAGTAGATCCTGCACCAGTAGACTTTATGACGGCACCAGGCTTCCAGGAAGTCATGGGCTGTATGATGAGATTTATGGACACTATGTTCCAGGATGATTTACTTCCAGCGGATCCTGCCACTTCTCAGGCGGTAGGGGGAGTCCAGACTCCTACTGCCCAGGCCGCAGGACCGACATCAACATTACAGTATACCCCGGGTACACTGCCCGTCGGTGGGGTCCAACCTGTTGCAGCAACAACTGAGCCTAGACCAGCTGCGGACGATGATACGCAGAAGTTATTGGATAGATGGACCCAATTGCACCCTCCAGTCTTTGGGGGTGAGCGAGGCGAGGACGCCCCGGATTTTGTGGATAGGTGCAGGGACAGACTGCACAACATGAGGATACTAGAGTCCCATGGAGTGGATTTCACTACCTTCCAGTTGGAGGGCAGAGCTCGTAGGTGGTGGCAGTCCTACATTCTCAGTAGGCCAGCAGATTCTCCTCCTGTCACTTCGGAGCAGTTCACACAGATGTTTCTGGATAGATATATCCCACCCTTTGAGAGGGAAGAGTTGCGGTACCAGTTTGAGTGGCTAGAGCAGGGGCAGAAGTCAGTGACAGATTATGAGGCCAGATTTTCAGAGTCTTTTCTCCATGCACTTATGATATTCCCTACCGATGCTGAGAGAGTGCGGAGATTTGTGGCGGGGTTACATCCAGGTATTAGGGCCACCATGGCCCGAGAGGTGGAGATGGGTACTCCTTATCAGCTCGTGGTAGATATTGCTCGCAAGATCGAGGGGTATCGGTCGAGGAGCAGGGAGAAGGGGCAGCAGGATAAGAGGGCTAGATTCTCTAGAGATTTCAGAGGCGCCCCAGCTAGGGGCAGGGGTCAGTATAACAGTGCTCAACCCAGCATGCCTTTATATTCAGCACCTCCACCACCTCCCCGAGGTGTTCCAGCGAGGCCTCATTCAGTACGATGCCAGAGCGTTCCTACCGTCCTCCAGCCATTCAGAGTTCACACAGTGGTTATCCCAGTCATCCGAGATCCTCCGGCCCTTACTTCAGTGCTATGCCTGAGGGCTCTCATCGCCATCCGGCCATTCATGGATCTTCTTCGAGGCAGCAGACTATGCCACCCGGGAGTTTTTATGAGTGTGGAGAGCCAGGTCATATGAGGAGGCAATGTCCCAGGTATCGGGGGAAGACCGTACAGCAGGACTATCCGCCGATGGGTCCGGCACCAGCAGTCCGGCCACCTAGAGGTGGAGGACAGGTCGGCAAGGGTCGTCCTAGAGGTGGAGGCTAGTCAGGGGGAGGTCAGGCAGCTTCTATTCACTATGGTGGAGCCCAGTCTTCCGGTACTCCAGCCAGATTCTATGCCATTCCGGCCAGATCAGATGCAGTGGCCTCAGACGCCATGATCACAGGTATTATTTCAGTATGTGGTAGAGAGGCATCGATTTTATTTGATCCAGGATCCACTTATTCCTATGTTTCGGTCTTATTTGCTCATTTTCTAGATGTCCCTCGTGATTCCTTGGGTTCACCTATTTATGTGTCCACTCCTGTGGGTGATTCTGTGGTTGTAGACCGGATTTGCCGGTCCTGTGTGATTTTATTTTGTGGGTTCGAGACTCGAGCGAATCTCTTATTGCTCGACGTGGTTGATTTTGAAATTATTTTAGGCATGGACTGGCTATATCCTTATCATGCCGTGCTAGATTGCCATGCCAAGACAGTTACCTTAGCCGTGCCCGAGTCGCCTAGGCTGGAGTGGAGAGGTTCCTCAGTTAGTACAGCCAACCGACTTATTTCATTCTTGAAGGCTCGACATATGGTCGAGAAGGGTTGTCTAGCCTATTTTGCTTATGTACGGGACACCACCGCCGATTCTTCGACAATTGATTCAGTGCCGGTGTTTCGAGAGTTTGCGGATGTATTTCCTTTGGATCTTCCGAGCATGCCTCCGGACCGTGATATTGATTTCTGCATTGATTTAGCTCCAGACACCCGGCCTATATCTATTCCTCCATACTGTATGGATCCGAAAGAGTTGAAGGAGCATCTTGAGGAGTTGTTAGCTAAGGGGTTCATCTGACCGAGTGTATCTCCGTGGGGTGCTCCAGTTTTATTTGTGAAGAAGAAGGATGGTTCTATGCGGACGTGTATTGATTACCGCCAGTTGAACAAGGTTACCATTAAGAACAAGTATCCCTTGCCGCGCATCGGTGATTTGTTTGACCAGTTGCAGGGTGCTTGTGTGTTTTCTAAGATTGATTTGCGATGGGGGTATCGTCAGTTGAGGATTCGGGCTTCAGATGTTCTGAAGACTTCTTTTCGTACGAGATATGGCCATTATGAGTTCCTGGTGATGTCCTTTAGCTTGACTAATGCCCTAGCAGCATTCATGGACTTGATGAATAGGGTGTTCTGGCCGTAGATTCCTTTGTCATTATCTTCATTGATGACATTTTGATTTACTCACGTAGCCTGGGGGAGCACGGGCAGCATTTGTGAGTTGTGCTCCAGACTTTGCGAGAACAGAAGCTATATGCTAAGTTCTCCAAGTGTGAGTTTTGGTTGGATTCCGTGGTATTTTTGGGGCATGTGGTATCCGGAGAGGGTATCAAGGTTGATCCTCAGAAGATCGAGGCAGTTTAGAGTTGGTCGCGTCCTACTTCAGCTACAGAGATCAGGAGATTTTTGGGCCTAGCAGGCTATTATCGCCGATTTGTGGAGGGGTTCTCTTCTATTGCATCTCCATTGACTAGATTGACTCAGAAGAATGCCCGTTTCGATGGTCTGATGAGTGTGAGGCGAGCTTTCAGAAGCTCAAGACAGCATTGCCCTCAGCACCAATTCTGGTATTGACTTCCGGTTCTGGGATGTATACAGTATATTGCGACGCTTCGCGCATTGGCTTGGGGTGTGTATTGATGCAGGATGGGAGAGTTATTGCTTATGCTTCACGCCAGTTGAAGGTTCATAAGAAGAATTACCCGGTGCACGATTTGGAGTTGGCAGCGATTGTTCATGCTCTTAAGATTTGGAGGCACTACTTGTATGGAGTGTCCTGTGAGGTTTATACAGACCACCGTAGCTTGCAGAACTTGTTCAAGCAGAAGGATCTTAATTTGAGGCAGCGCAAATGACTTGAGTTGTTGAAAGATTATAATATCACCATTCTTTATCACCCGTGCAAGGCAAATGTGGTAGCAAATGCTTTGAGCAGGAAGACGGAGAGTATGGGTAGCTTGGCTTATATTGCAGGAGAGGAGAGACCTCTAGCCTTGGACATTCAGTCCTTGGAAAATCACCTAGTGAGGTTAGACCTTTCAGAGCCTCGTCGAGTTTTAGCACAAGTGGTTGCTCAGTCTTCGTTATTAGGGGAGATTAAGGCCCGACAGTTCTATGATCCGTGCTTAGCAGAGCTTCGGGAGACAGTGGTTCAAGGTAGGGCCAAGGAGGCTACTATTAGCGAGGATGGTGTTCTGAGACTTCAGGGCCGCTCATGTGTTCCTAATGTTGATGGCATGAGGGAGAGGATTCTAGAGGAGGCACACAGTTCTCGGTATTCTATTCATCCTAGTACTACGAAGATGTATCGTGACTTGAAGCAACATTTCTGGTGGAGGCGGATGAAGAAGGACATTGTGTAGTATGTGACTAGGTGTCTTAATTTCCAGCAGGTGAAGTATGAGCACCAGAGGCCAGGAGGCCTACTTCTGTAGATGCCCATTCCTGAGTGGAAACGGGAGCGCATCGCTATGGACTTTGTGGTTGGGTTGCCTCGGACTTTGCGGAAAGTTGACGCGGTTTGGGTCATTGTGGATAGATTGACCAAATCGGCGCATTTCATTCCAGTAGCTACTATATATACTTTTGAGAGGTTGGCCCAGATCTACATTCGGGATATAGTCCAATTGCATGGTGTTCCGGTGTCCATTATATCAGATCGAGGTCCTCAGTTCACCTCACACTTCTGGAAAGCATTTCATAGTGAGATGGACACCTTNCAGTCTAGACAGAAGAGTTACGCGGATCAGAGGGTGCGTGATGTATCATTTATGGAGGGAGATAGGGTCCTGTTGAAAGTCTCGCCTATGAAGGGTATTATGAGGTTTGGGAAGGCGGGCAAGCTGAGCCCGAGGTTTATAGGTCCATTTGAGGTGTTGAGGTGAGTTGGGGAGGTTGCTTATGAGTTGTCCTTGCCTCCCAGTTTATTAGGAGTTCATCCAGTTTTTCATGTATCCATGCTCCGGAGGTACCACACCGACTTCTCTCACGTGGTTGATTTCAGCACTATTCAGTTGGATGAGAGGTTGGGCTACAAAAGGAGCCAGTTACTATTATTGATAGACAAGACCGCTAATTGAGGTCCAAGAGAGTTTCTGCCGTAAAGGTCCAGTGGAAGGGCCATCCAGTTGAGGAGGCGACCGGGGAGTTCGAGGAGGACATGCGGAGCAGATATCCACACATATTCAGCACTTCAGGTATGATTCTAGACCCGTTCGAGTATCAATGTTTGTTTAAGAGGTGGAGAATGTAACGACCCGACCGGTTGTTTTGCGTTATCGGACCCCGTTCCCCTAAATGAAACTTCCCTTAGCGGCTTTTTATGATTTGTGACTTGCGAGGAGTGGTGGTCCGGGATTCGGAGGTGTTTAGAGTGCTATAGGAACAATTGGTTCCTTAAGGTTGGCCTTTAAGGCCAAGTTTGACTTCGGTCAACATTTTGGACAAACGACCTCGGAATCGAGCTTCGTCGATTCCGGTAGTTTCGTGTGTTGATTTTGGACCTGAGCGTATGTTCGGATGGGTTTCTAATGACCCGGGAGCGTTTCGGCGCCCAATATTGAAATAAGAAGTTCCTTAAGTTCCTATTGTGGTTTTGGACGTATTTTGTGTTATCCAGGTCCGAACGGAATTCCAAGATCGGGAATAGTTTTGTTATGTCATTTATGAACTTGCCTGCAAAATTTGGTGTCATTTCGAGTAGTATAGGTCGGTTTGGCACGTTTGTTAGCGAAGTCTAGAAAACTTAAAGTTCTTAAGTTTTGTTCTTGGGGTTTTTGAGGTGTGATTTTGATTCTTGAGTGGAAGAGGAAACGTATCACTGGAGGCTTCGTTGTTGGACTCGCGCGGACTCATAGAAAATTTGACGCAGTTTGGGTTATTGTGGATAGGCTGACTAAATCAGCACATTTCATTCCTGTATCAAGTACTTATACTTCAGAGCGGTTGGCTGAGTTATATATTCTGGAGATAGTTCGCCTTCATGGTTTGACCGTGTCTATTATTTCTGATCGGGGTAAACAATTTAATTCACACTTTTGGAGAGCAGTTCAGCGTGAGTTGGGTACCCGAGTAGAGTTGAGTATAGCATTTCATCCTCAGACTGACGGGCTGTCCGAACGTACTATTCAGATATTGGAGGATATGCTCCACGCTTGTGTTTGACTTTGGAGGCTCATGTGATCAGTTCTTGCCGTTAACGGAGTTTGCTTATAATAACAACTATCAGTCAAGCATTCAGGTGACTTCTTATGAGGCATTATATGGTAGACGGTGCAGATCTCCAGTTGGATGGTTCGAGCCAGGAGAGGCTCGGTTGTTGGGGACAGACTTAGTTCAGGAGGCCTTAGATAAGGTCAAGATTATTCAGAAGAGACTTCGTGCAGCTCAGTCTAGGCAAAGAGTTATGCCGATCGTAAGGTTCGTGATGTAGCATTCATGGTTGGAGAGAGAGTATTTCTTAGGCTATCGCCTATGAAGGGTGTTATAAGATTTGGGAAGAAGGGAAAGTTGAGCCCTAGGTATATCGGGGCCGTTTGAGATTCTTGATAGAGTGGGGGAGGTATCTTATACACTTGCGTTGCCTCCAGGGTTATCCTCAGTTCATCCACTATTCCACGTGTCTATGCTCCGAAAATATCATGGTGACCCGTCCCACGTGTTAGGTTTAAGTTCTGTCCAGTTGGACAAAGACTTGACTTATGAGGAGGAGCCGATATCTATTTTGGACCGGCAGGTTCGCCAATTGAGATCTAAGAGTTTTCCTTCAGTTCGAGTGTAATGGAGAGGCCAGCCCGTTGAGGCAGCTACTTGGAAGTCTGACTCAAACATGCAGAGTAGATACCCACACTTGTTCGCCACTTCAGGTAATTTTCAATGTCCGTTCGAGGACGAACGTGTGTTTTAGAGGTAGAGATTGTGATGACCCAAGGGGCCATTTTATAAAATTAGACTATGTTCCACGCTTAATAACCATAAAAGACTAAAATTAAATACCTCGATTTGCGTGCGCAGTCCGGGCGTGAAACCGGAAAGCTTTTATGTGAAAAATATGAGAAATAGTGATTTTTAGAATTTAAATTTGATAAAAGTTGACTTTGGTCAACATTTTGAGTAAACGGACCCGGATCCATTTTTTGACCATCCCGGGAGGTCCATAGAAAAATATGGGACTCGGGCGTATGCCCGTAAATGAATTCCGAGGTCCCAAGCCTTAGAAATCAAAATTTAAAAGAAATTGTTTTGCTGAAATGTTCATGAACTAAAGAAAAGAAATAATGCTAAAAATTATTGGAATCGGGTCCGTATTTTGGTTCAGAGCCCGGTACAGCTTTGTTATGATATTTAAAAGTTAACTGTGAAATTTGGTTAAAAACGGAGTTCGTTTGACGTGATTCGGACATCCGGTTGAGAAATTATGAACTTTAAGAGATTTTGTTGAAAATGATGAGTTTTGAGGTTTAATTCATAGATTTACATGTTATTTCATGATTTTATCGCACGAGCGAGTCCGTATGATGTTTTTTGACTTGAGTGCATGATTAGTTTGGAGCCCCGAGAGCTCGGGTGAGTTTCGGATAGGCCGCGGGGTGTTTTACACTTGAAAATAATTGTTGGTTTTTCAGTATGAGGTGTCCAGGTTTTTTTACTATGCGATCCCATAGGTATAACCGCGATCGCATAGTGTATTCCTCAGGGATCCCAAGTTTTGTACTGTGCGAACGCATTGCCCGGAGTGCTATCGCACTGCTTCACCAAGGCCCTACTGTGCGAACGCACCAATAACCCTGCGATCGCGGAGCACAGTCTGGGCCAAGCTGTGCGAACGCAGGCCATACTGTGCAAACGCACTGATTTAAATTTTGGCCTGGGGGAGGGAAATCCAATACCCTGTGCGATCACACCCCTCCCCATGTGAACGAACTGCACTATTTTTTCTTACCCTATGCGATCACGTATAATTACCCGCGATCGCGCAGTTTCCCAGCCCAGCTAATATAAATACATGTTAAAAACGGGAAGAACCCTTTCTTTTCCAAATTTTCAAAGTTTCAGCCCTAAAAACGAGTTTTCTTCAACAATCTTCATCCCCAATTCATAGGTAATCAATCTCAAACCTTGTTCTTTCAATTCCTTACTATTTTGCATCACTTTTAAAGCAAAAACAAAGAATTTTCATGGTAAAAATCTTGGATTTTGGGTAGAATTAGGGAGTTTTGTAAAAATTAAATTTTTATATAAAATTAAGATCAAATTTCAAAACTAATAGCATATTTGGGTTCGTGGGTGAATGGGTAAACGTAACTTGGTCCGAACCCCGAGTTTAGACCAAGCAAGCCCAGGGTTGGGTTTTCACTTTTTTTTGAGAAAACTTAGAAAAAATTATATTTTTCAATAAAGTTAGTTCCTTTAGTATTAGTTAATGATATTAAGCTAATTTTGATGAAATTCGAGCAATTTAGAGGTGAATTCAAAAGGAAAAGCAATAATTCAGCAGTGAGTGACCTGCGAAATTGAGGTAAGTGTTTGGTATAACTTTGGTTTGAGGGAATAGGACTCCGCACTAGTTTGCTATATGAAATTCATGGGCGTGGTGTATAGGTGTGGTGACGAGTATCTATGCACCACCCAAATTAATTGTTAAACATGATTCCCTTCCGTTCCCAATTTAATTGATTATTGTCTTAATTGTTATATGTTCATTATTGCTTCTATGACTATTTGACCATGTTGATCTGTTGTTAGATATTGTTGTGATTATTTGGAAAGAGTATTGGTTGTTTGAGCTGGTTTCCTTGGGATATGTATAACGGTTGAGAGGTTTGACATTATTTTTACGAATTATATATATATACGTTCCTGTTTGTTTCATTTCGATAATATTGAGGAAAATTATTTTTAAATTTGCATATATACCTTCGAAATCACTTTTTATAATAATTGGTATTTTTCCCATAATTTTCCATATTTATTTTTCTAATTTATTCAGCACTTTATATTACATAATTATTCATAAACTACATTAAAAATAATTTCAAAATATTTCCTACCTCAATATATCATATTTAATCCTATTACGATTAATTATTTCACAAATTAGCCAATTTGGCATTATTTACAGCAATCTTGCAATTATAGCCTAATTGTACGTTTTGTGCCATTTTAATTGAATAGCTAACCATTTTATTTTATTTTTTACTAGTTAATTACCTTAATTTCACCTATTTAGTCTTAATTTCATTTTTTATATAATTATTAGCTATTTTACTAATTATTTATCTATTTTTTAAGGGTATTAACAAATAGCCGTCTTCATTTACATCCTAGCCTAATTAATCCTGGTCCCTAACCCAGTTAACCTAACCCAGACTTAAATTCCTACCCGGCCTAACCCATGATCAATCTCGACCGTTGATCAAATCTGATCAACGGTCTAGATTAGACTTTCCTAAATTAAACCCTAACGACCTACCCCCTTCCCCTCATTTGAATCCTCTCACATTATCTCTCTATCCTCCGATTCTCTCTAGATACTTCCAGTCTCTTCTTCTCCGATGAATATGGCTCGTCTTCTCCGGCTACCTCTCTTGCCGGAAACCATGGGTCCTCACTCTTCTTAGCTTTATGGCTCCCTCCTACACCGGGTTTCACTGTCCGGAGGTCCTTAGGAGATCCTGAAGCGGTTCACCTCAACCCATAACTGTTCATGCCTTCTCAGGCCACCCTTGGCCCGTACGAGTAAGATCTTCCCTTCTCCCGCCAAAACTTATGGTTTCTGAGCCGATTTTCTCTCTTTTTGGGTTATCTCACTAAAACCCTAATTGTTGGCTCTCGATTTTTTAGATCTATGACAGATCTGGATGTATTCTGAGTTATTTTTTCTATTTTCCTTAAAGATTCCGAGTTTTCTTTAAAAATGACTCTTAATATTCAAGCTAGGGTTTCTTAACACCTTTCTGAAAAAAAATTATGATTTTCTTTCTGATTTTAAGTATTATTCTATAATTTCTACTATGTTTGCACGATTTATTTGTGTGTTTTCCTTCATCTAACTAACTATGTTGGAAACCCTAAGTGGCTTTGCCTTAATCTTAGGGTTCTGAGTCCGTTTTGATGATTTTGTTCATTTAATCTGTATGTGTACACGTTTCCCACGAATGTTCTGAGCTTTTCTGTGACTTTACCATATTTTGTTCATTAGGGTTTTTGATCTTTGTGTCCTCTACTCGTATCATGTTTACTCCGTTTTTTCCGTAATCATTTTACTTTGTTCTAACTTAAATCCCTGATTTATGTGATTCTCTTACCCTACTTTGCCTATTCTTGCTTATGCTTTGTTTGCTCCATTCAGTTGCAATACTTTCCTTTGATTAATATTGCCTTCTAGCGGAATCCCTGATTTCCTGTGATTGGTATCCTCTATCCTCGACTGATTTCAATCTTTAAAATATTCTCTTGACTTATTTTTGGTTAATTATGTTGTCAACTGATTCTTAATATTTGTTTCCTTAATTAGGACTCTATGAACCTAGCCTAATTACCAGCTCTATACTTACACTATTTTGAAGTATTTCCTTATTTGTTATGTTCCAATCATATGTTGATTTACTTCCTTATTGGTTACCTGTTCTTACCGTTTGAAAGTTAACCCCTTAATTAGAGGAAGTACTGAAACTGATTGTTTCTGATTCCTTTAATTGTTGCCTGACTTTGATCTGCACCTTATTTACTACTATTTTAAAAGCTATATGTACCCGACCTCTTATTTTTTGAAAGACATGAATTAATCTGTTCAACTCTCTCTCTCTCTCTCACAATTATAAACTCTCTGCTCTCTCTCTCTCTCCTGTGCTAGTTAATGCTATTCAAAGTTAGCCGGCTGCAAGCCAAGGCTAACTATTGTGCATCTCCTACTTCCTGTTTGTGTTACTGCTTTCTTCACTTCACTGGTATGTTCTAATTTAGATTTCAGTTCTCAAACCAACATGTTTCTATTGCTGTTGCAATTCACTGTGTTTCTAATTTGCTTTTACTTATTATTCTGTTGTTCAACATGTAGCTAGGATCCTGAACTCCCCTCTGCCTGTTAAGTTTATGCTTTACTTGTCTAGGACTAGCATGTTTCTGTATACTTAGCACTTGCTTTTTATGTGAATCTCCATGCCTATGACTGGTGCATTAGTTTAATCATGGTCTTAGTTGTTTTGTTAATCTAATCCGGTACTTTACTGTATCCCTGATCCTCTGAACACTTAGGAACTTCTGATTGCATGCCTATATGTGTTTCTGCTTGCTACATGTTTGCCTTTACATGCTCTGTATTTGTCCCTCAAATCCCATTACCCCTACTTGTGATTGTTGGACTATCCCTGGTCCTTTGTGTGATGTTGAACTTCTATTCAAATCAAGTTTCCCTCTTCAAAACTGTTTTTCTTACTTACCCTTTCTCAAAACTGTTTTCTTACTTAAACCTTTTAAAAAAATAAAAAGCACTCTCACATATACTCTTAGAAGTGTAGGTTCTGCCCCTTCTGTGTGAGCACTTCCTTTGGACCCTTGAGCTCCCTCTGAACTTTGACATACAGAGGCTGGCCATTCCACACTGCACTTATTCTATTTTGGCTATGAAATCTGGGTGTGAGCACTGCCTGGGAGCCCTTGAGGTCCTTAGGGAACTCTGACAAACCCGAATTATGAGAAGGTCATGAAATAATACTTGGCATTGAGGACCTGGAGACTTGATCCTATTCTGTAGGCTCCCTATAGTTAACTTCTTATTTTTCTTCTATTTCAGTTGTGTAATTCATATTCAATGGTCTGTAATAATTAATTGTAAACAACTCTGGGGTCGGATAGTGAAAATGGATGGGGTATATGCATGTTGTAGTATAATTAAGGGTAGAGACCATGTTTCTAGGTTTATTTTCCCTATGCGCAATAGCAGCCATGTTCAGGTACAACATGCCATGCATTAGATATCATGCTACTTAGGATTTATGTGTATTCAACATCTCATCTACGCTTAGAAATCCTGCCTATAGGATAAATAACAAATAAGTTGCTATTGCATGATTCTGCCCATGTTCTGAAACTTCACTGGAAGTAGTGTCTTAGGATAAATTAACTGCAATCATGCCTCATCATGCTATATACGTAGAGATCCTGTTTTAGGTAAACGACCAACCTATGCCATTCCTGAAACTGTGCATAATGCTATGATTCTATCTGCATTTAGAAATCCTGTTTAAATTATTATGCATCATGCTGCATTAGATATCATGCTATAGGATCGTATCTACTTAACTGCACTTAGTCTAAATACAGAACAATCCTATGTTCTAAGCTACTGGTAATTAGTCCTTGCACTTCTTCAACACCTAGAATTGCATGTTATTAGCTATAAACAATCTAGAATCTGAATAACTGTTGCATGTTATCCTACACCTAGGCAAGCCTTAGGTAATTAACTTAAAAAAAATAAAAAATCAGAACTATCTTTGTGATCATGTTTAACTGTCAGCATGCTTAAAACCAGTAGGCAAGCATGATTAAGACTTCCTCTCTGAGTTATGCAATAAATCTGTCTTTGTGTTACCACCTAGATACCATGCTTTAGGATTCTGAATTAATATAGACCTTAGTTGTGTATGAGACATGCTGTTTATGTGTATTGTGTGCGGAGGAATACTTGAGCCTTTATCTGCTTTCTATGCATTCCTTTATCTGCAATCCTACTTGTTTTGTTATCTGTTACCCTAAATTTTACCTTTAAAACCTGAGGGTCTGCCTAGCACCTCCCTTTAGGATAGGAGTCCTAATTTTCTCCAGGACTGATAGGAAGGGACGGGTAACATATAGAGGTCGAGACCAACACTCGCTTTTAATAAACTTATGGGGTGGGAAGGGTAGAATATGGATATGATGACCGGTGCGCTAATGCCACGTGTAGCCCCTCTTCGAGGAGTGATTACCGGGTATTGCATTGATGTGATCCATATTATTATAAACCTTGGACACCTTTTATATGCTTAGCTTGTAATCCTATTCGAAAGCTAATATTCTTTACTTTTTTTTAACATCTGCATGCTTAAGACTTAAATCCCCTCTTATTTGAGCCTTTACTTATTATTTGCTAATTGTACAAATTCACGAAACCATTTGGCCGGGAATCACATTTGTGGATCCTGAGGGGTGCCTAACACCTTCCCCTTAGGATAATTTCAAGCCTTTACCCAATCTCTGGTTAGTAGCGTAGTTGTAATTGAACCCCTTAGGTTACCTAACGCACCATTAAATTCGTTAGGTGGCGACTCTTCAAAATATGCAAACCCATTTCCCAAAAGTAACGAGTTGTCCCAACCAATGTCATAAACCCGATCTTCGCGAGGAAAAAAGGGGCGCGACAGCATGGCAACTCTGCTGGGGATATCCAGGCTTTTTCCATTTCAAATTGTGTCGTGAATTTGTGCCTTTATTTTTAATACTTTCGCCCTCTCCTATTCCCTTTACATGGAATTAATTGTTTACTTCGGGTATTTACTTTTCTTCAAAAACGAAACTGACATGTCTCTTTGTTTTCTTTTGTAACTGCTTTAAATCATTACTACCGTTTTTACCGCTTTCTTTCGTGCAAATACGTGACAACTTGTTTTAATAATTATTGTTGCATAATCATGCTCTGCATTCATACTGCACTCGTGCCAAACAAAATACTATAGCAACGCTTGATGAGTGGTTGCGCTCTTCCTATATTATTACCCACTAAATTCGGAAAGGCTTATTTTCAGTAAAACTACTCGATCAGCGGTGCAGTCGACGGTTCCGTGCGTTCCCCCCTTGAGTTGTCCGCTCAAGGGTACCGGTCTAAAACCCCATAGAAACCTTACTCTGTTGCATGCATCATGGTCAAACCTAGTCGAGCTAAAGTGTCGTCCGCACGATAACTTTTAAGATGGAATTATCCAAAAGTCCACTGGGTTTCCCTAAACCCAAACGGATGCCCTCACGTTCTGTGCATTTATTTGGAGAACTAAATGCTTCCTGCTAATTATTGACGTTAAATAGTCGAGTCCGGTGGGGATAAGGGCCTAACTTTATTTGTTTTGCAGAAGAAAAAAAATGAGGCACGAAGTCCCCAGATTCGGCATGGTCTCTAACATCCACCCAAAACTGTTGAGTTGGTGGGAGGATCTGCACTCCAGCGACAAAGCTATTGTCAGGAAACACTTGGGTAACCTACTATCTCTCCTGGAAATCCAACCTAACAAAATGATAGTAGACGCTGCTACCCTAATCCGGGATCGTGAAAAGTCCGTGTTCCACTTTGGGAACATCGAAATGACGCCTTTGATAGAAGACATAGGAGGGATGGCTAACCTAGTATGGGAAATTTCAGGGTTGTTGATGCCTGAGAACCGCACAGGAAAAAGTTTCCTCAAAATGATGGGTCTGAAAAAGGACGCAGAATTGGTATGTTTAGAGGATTCATACATTCCTTTTGACTACTTGTACGAAAGGTATGGCTACAACAAATCATACTGTACCTACCATGATGAGTTTGCTATCACCTCTCTGGGACACGTCCATCGCCGAGTGTTCGTTTTTATGGTTTGCTTTTTGGGTTTGATTGTGTTCCCGATGAAGAAGGAAAGGATCCATACCAGGCTAGCCATGGTAAATAAGACCATAATGGAAGGGGTAAATGGGCAAGACTTCAACATTGTGCCCATGATCGTTGTAGACGTATATCGGGCCTTAGAAAGGTGTTAACAAGGAGCCAAGCTGGGGTACATCCGAGTTCACAGGGTTATAGATGAAAGGGTCGAGGCACAAGTCAAATACAACCAACTGCGCAAAGGATCCGGGAAAACGAGGATGACCACCACAAGATACATGAGTCCAACAAAAAACTGATCGAGGAATGGAAGAACATGGCTATCAACGCCAACAAGAGGCTGGGGGTACTTGGAACGAGGTATAGTCGAGCTGGAAGAAAAGTTCATCAAAATAGTTGAAGATTGTAAAAAGGCTGAGGGAGTTGCAAGGGGATACCTAGCCAGAACTTACATGTTGCTGGGACTTCACGAGCTGGGAAAGCTGCTCGAAGGAAGCAAGAATGCCGAGTCTGGGGAAGGTCCTTCTGGGACCAAATAGGTAGGAGAGTCTTTATTTTCTATCAACGTAATAAGTCCAACAAACATTAGTGACTTTTATTTTTCGTCTATCGTTTTGGGATTTGTCTATTTTTCTTATCAATAAAATGAGGCATTTAGCGTTTTAAGTTCTCCAAATCAATTTGTCGCTAGGCCTACCTCGGGCACAAAGAGGTTCCGAACTTAGGACGCGCTTTACATTTCCGCATTATGTGTTTAAATACCGCAATATTTCTTTTCATAATCCTCACTGACTTGGTTACCTTTTGTTTTTATTTTTCTTACTCCCCTCCCCAAAGGTTAGTTCGTGCATTCTGTCATCATCAACCTATCGCACCAGATCCAAGGGCCCTCCACCTACTCCTCCACCTAGTCCTCCCAAGGGCAAAGACAAAGGAAAAAGTAAGATGGAAGAGTCTAGCGGCACTAGAAAGGAGAATATGATTGAACGGGTAGAGGCCACTGATGGCCGAGGTATTCAGGTCCTGCATGAGAACATGTCACCACTTGAGTAGAAATTGCTGAAGTTTCAGGAAGAACTCGATCAAGTCCGGAATCTGGCCACTTGTCATTTTCCCTCAACGTCCCCGACGTCAACCTTCCAAATGCTCAAAACGCGCCTCCACTAAATATCCCAAGACAGCAAAATAATCCCGCACCTCACCATCACGCCACTCCCCCAAAGAACCAAACTCTCCCGACGCAGTGCAATGCTTGACACACCTCAAATAACACTCCACTACTCATCCCAGAACCTCAAAACCCCACAAAGGACCATTTCCACACCTATAACAACCCCATCTATGTGGAAACCGTGACCCACTCCGCTCTGTCTATCCCACAGGCATCTGAGTCTGACGAAAAGGACTTACTTATCAGAGACCTGGCCGAGGAGCTTAGCAAACTGACCAGCCGAGTCCAGGGTGTTGAAGGAACCAAGGGAATTGAAGGGTTGAATTATGAAGACCTTTGTATCCAACCTGATGTCGAACTGCTCGAGGGGTACAAACCTCTAAAGTTCGAAATGTTTGACGGTACTGGTGATCCGAGAGTCCATCTGATAACTTATTGCGATAAATTGGTTGGCGTGGGAAAGGATGAAAGAATCTGCATGAAGCTGTTCATGAGGAGTTTGAAGGGAGACGCACTGTCTTGGTACATCAGCCAAGACCCCAAGAAATGGTCAAACTGGGTAAGCATGGCGTCTGATTTTATGGACAGGTTTAGATTCAACACAGAGAACGCACCAGATGTGTTCTACATTCAAAATTTGAAGAAGAAACCCACAGAAACCTTTCGCGAGTATGCTACTCGCTGGAGGTCCGAAGCCGCTAAAGTCAGACCTGCTCTAGAGGAAGAACAGATGAACAAGTTCTTTGTCCGAGCTCAGGACCCGCAATATTATGAACGATTAATGATGGTTGAAGGCCACAAGTTCTCTGACATCATCAAATTGGGTGAGCGATTTGAAGAAGGTATTAAAAGCGGTATGGTTACAAATTTTGAATCCTTGCAAGCCATTAACAAGGCTTTACAGTCCAGTGGTGTGTCTAAGAAGAGAGACGTGTGATCTGTAATGGTTGCACAAAGATCCAAGTCCCTACTCAAATACCAAACTTATCCAACACCTCCACTCACATACCAACCAACCCCGAATTACCAAACACCCTCACCAAATTACCAAGCTCCACCACCTTCCTACCAAGATCCACCACCCACATATCAACCTGCTTCGCCCAGATATTCACAACCCGCTCCTGTATACCACACTTATAATTCACAGCCATCCCATTACCAATCACCCCCTGCACACGAAAACTTCCCTAGACCTCGTCCTAATTTTGATCGCAGCCCTCCAAAGCAATACACTGCCATAGCCGAGCCCATTGACCAGCTGTATGAGAAGCTCAAAGCTACCGGTTATGTCACACCTATCCCTGCTGCCACCCCTGAGAACCCTTCTTAGTGGGTTAACCCAAGAAAAATCCTGTGCATACCATTCCGGATGAAAGGACACACTATCGAAGAATGCCGCTCTCTGAAGGACAAAATACAGGCTCTCATTGACAACAAGATTATTTTGGCAAAAGAACCCGCTCCAAATAGAAGATGATTGGGATCCCTCGGGGTCAATTGGATTGATCGCAGAAGGCGATGACCCAAAGAAACCCACAGTCACTCTCAAATCGATCATAGTCCAGATTCAACCATCTGAGGACGCTGAGGTGAATATGTCTATACCATTTGAGTTTGAAGCAGCGCCACCTGCAAAGTCACTAGTGAAAATTGAAGTTGAGTTTGTATCAAGCAAATGCACCGGCACCATTCGAGGTAGCAGTCTTGCCACCCTAAACACACATTCCGTTTGCAGTAAGGATGGCCTCACCAATTCCGGTGGAAATGTCAACCATGCCACCCTTCTATTCAAGCGCCATCCCTTGGGACTACACAGCCGAGGAGGGAAGGAAAGGTAAGGTCAAGTCTGAGGAAGAAGTCGTAACACAGGGTATGACGAGGACCGGTAGGGTTTACACCCCTGAGCATTTGGCCGAGTCAAGCAAGCAGGCTGCCAACCGGCCTCCCCTTACCGAAATAGGTCCCGATGACCTTTGGAGAAAGGTACAGGCTAAGGAGTATTCAGTCATCGACCAGCTGAACAAGACACCGGCACGGATATCCATCCTCTCTCTGCTGCAGAATTCCGAAAAACACAGAAATGCTTTGTTGAAAGTGTTGAGTGAAGCATATGTGCCAAAAAACATCACTAGGGGGGAAATGGCCAATATGGTAGGCCAGGCACTGGAGAGTCATAAAATCACTTTTCATGAGGACGAGCAACCACCTGAAAGATTGGGGCACAACAAAGCGCTGCACATCAGCGTGCAATGCGAAGATCATTTCATTACAAGAATATTGATCGATGGAGGTTCCAGTCTTAACATATGTCCGTTGATAACACTCAAGAAATTGGGTAAAGGTCTACATGAGATAAGGGATGGAGCGATCAATGTGAAAGCTTTCGACAGTTCTCAGAGTTCCACCATGAAGGGGATCTGTCTATGTCTTCAGATGGGACCGACTTGGTTCGAAGTGGATTTCCAGGTGATAGATGTGCCAGCATCCTACAACCTGTTGTTGGGACGAACCTGGATTCATGCTACTGGGGCTGTAGCATCAACGCTACATCAGGCGGTAAAATTTGAGTGGAACCACCATGAGGTGATTATTCATGGTGACGGTAGCAGCCCCATTTATAGTCGTCAAACTATTCTGATGATTGACGGAAAAAGGAAGATAGGCGGAGGAACTTACCACCAAATTGAGTGGGTCAATGCTATCGACAAGGACAAGTGGTGGGATAGAAAGATTGAGAGAATCCTGGACTGGAGAGGATATGAGCCAGGCAAAGGGATCAGTAAGAACCTCCAAGGGATCACAAAGCCCATAAAGCTCAAGGAACATGGCACCACTTTCGGTCTGGGGTATGAGTACACTTGGCAGGAATTCAGCGATTGGTCGCCACCTTGGCGCTGTCCCTATTACCCTTTGGAGCAGACGATACCTCATCTTGAGCAGACTTTCAAGCATGCCGACATTATTTACGGTTTAGACGAGGAAGAAGCACTTGCAGCGATGAGGAGTTTGTTCCTAGAGGGTGAAGATATGGATTACTATGTTATTCTCGAGGAGGAGGGGAAGTAAGGCCCTTCGATACAGACTGTCATCAAGGGGACATATCTCAAGAAATGGTCTATTAAGACGACCAAAGCCCGACGAGCCTCGGGGTAGCAAGGATAAAACAAGCATTATTTACTGTTTTATTTACTAGATGATTTTCCTTTTCCTGCATTTTTCAATTTCTGCAAATAAGGATCTTCAATGTTCAAAACAGTTATTCAATTTATCAAAGCATCCTCTAAATCTCTCTTACGAATCCGATATTTATTGCTATTTTTTTCTCTCATTACTTTATTTATACAACATTACTATTACTTCTCTTGATGAACCGATGACCGTGACATGCAATGAGACAACGCAGCAAACGGACATTGATTAAGATGAAGACGACATACCTTACGAGATTGTCAAATAAGTTGAGAACTTTGAGAACAGACCTAAGTCCAACCTGGATGAGACTGAAGTTATCGACCTAGGAAGTTCAGAAAACGTCAAGGAGACTCGCATCAACATTCATTTTTCACCATCAGAAAAGAAAGAATACACAGAGTTTCTAAAAGAGTATGAGGACGTATTTGCATGGTCGTATGATGAAATGACTTGTATAACTACGTCTATTGTGGCTCACAAACTGTCAACCAATCCAATGTGTCCATCGGTGAAACAAAAGCTCAGAAAGTTCAAACCCGACATTAGTTGAAAATCAAAGAAGAAGTCACCAAGAAGATTAATGCCAAGGTTCACAGGGTAGTAATTTGAACTACGCCTGACCTGATTCCCGTTTAAGAGAGGATACGTAGGCAGCCCTATGGGTTCGGTCGCAATTCAATAAAAATCTATTTTTCCCCCCAATTGGAAACTGGGGCATTTTGAGGAGGGCCCTCAAAATTCCGAAGCGAGTAGCAGTCCATAAGCATTCACCCAGCCAACTGGGGCAGAATTTTGACCTCAAAATTCTGAAGCAGGTTCAGCCAATCACCGCGCGAGCAGCAGCCAGAGGCGTCCACTCAGCAAACTGGGGCAGAATTTTGAGGAGGACCCTCAAAATTTCGCAGCAGAAGAGGTCACAATGTCTCAAGGCGTGTCATGTCGTCGGTTCATCTAAAAACTATTTTAGATTATATATTACAAAATCATGCATATTTATTTTGCTGAAGTAGCTTGTTTAGCGAACGCTACCGCAATGACACAGACAGTATCATCACGACCAAGCAAACGAGCCAAGCAGAGCCAGTAGGAATGCGAACTAACCTTTACCCTTTACAAAACTCACGATCTTTCTTTAGATGCAGGCACAAAAATTTCAAAAAATCCCAACATATTATCCTCTCAAAGGACAAACATCGTTCCTCAAACTCGTCATGCCAACACTTATTATCAGCACAAACGATGCTTCATTATCACTATGCTCTACCGCAATTTAACACCAGCTAAGAATTTCTGTTGTCCTTCCTTAAATATTGCATAAGGCTACCTTTCTGTCTTCCGAGACTAAACGATGTCTCCATCTGCATTCGCATATTGCATAAGGCTACCTTTCTGCCTTATGAGGTTAAACGCTACCTCCATCTGCATTCACATATTGCATAAGGCTACCTTTCTGTCTTCCGAGACTAAACGATGTCTCCATCTGCATTCGCATATTGCATAAGGATACCTTTCTGCCTTTCGAGGTTAAATGCTACCTCCATCTGCATTCGCATATTGCATAAGGCTACCTTTCCGCCTTCCGATACTAAACACTGTCTCCATCTGCATTCGCATATTGCATAAAGCTAGCTTTCTGACTTTCGAGGTTAAACGCTACCTCCATTTACTTCTCAAAAGAAACCAATGCCTCTAGCATTATTTACTGCGCTTTCCTTTTGGGCTAAGCTCTGCCCCTTTAAATTCGCAAGACTAAACTCTGCCTTGTCAGCATCATACTATTGCATCTTCATGGGCTGAAATGTCGCCAACTTATCCAAAGGCGTCATCGTTCGGAGGCACCATATTCATGGCCCGAGAATACCATGTCATGGCCTGAGGATCTCTTTGCATATCATTATTCAAAGGCATCATGGTTCGGAGGCACCATCTTCATGGCCCGAGAACATAATTTCATGGACTGCGAATCCTGCATCAAGAAATTCATGGCCCAGGACATCATGGTCTAAAGACGTCATCCTTAACCGTCCAAAGACAACATTTATAGTCCAACGGGATTTGCATCATGTTTAAATTACGCACGATATGTTTGTATTACTCATTTGCAGGTAACCTAGCAAGCAAAACCATCATGGCAGGCGCGGTCCCGCCCCAGTTCTCCTAACTACCCCGTAAGCCGCTTGTTCACCCAACCTTGCACTTTGAGTCCATCCTTATAACACTTCTTCGATATACTTCGCCGGTGGCTCCTGAACTACATACAACCTGATTCCTGTAAAATCAGGGATATGTAGGCAACTCAGAAACCAGGCTGCGGCCCGAACCTTTCAAGCTATTTTCACTCGGTCAAATTGGCCATCATATCTTTACCCGACAACTCTTCCATCCTTCCCGGGTAAAGAGGGGCAGCTGTTGATACCCAATTTTTTCCTCAAATTATTTTTAAATTGAGGAATATATACCTTCGAAATCACTTTTTATAATAATTGGTATTTTCCCCATAATTTTCCATATTTATTTTTCTAATTTATTCAGCACTTTATATTCAATAGTTATTCATAAATTACATTAAAAATAATTTCAAAATATTTCCTAGCTCAATATTTCCTTTTTAATCCTATTACGATTAATTATTTCACAAAGTAGCCAATATGGCATTATTTACAGTAATTTGGCAATTATAGCCTAATTGTACATTTTGTGCCATTTTAATTCAATAGCTAACCATTTTATTTTATTTTTTATTAGTTAATTACCTTAATTTCACCTATTTAGTCTTAATTTTTTTTGTATAATTATTAACTATTTTACTAATTATTTATCTATTTTTAAGGGTATTTAACAAATAGCCGTCTTCATTTACATCCTAGCCTAATTAATCCTGGTCCCTAACTCAGTTAGCCCAGCCCAGACTCAAATTCCTACCCGGCCCAACCCAGGATCAATCTCGACCGTTGATCAAATTTGATCAATGTTCTAAATTAGACTTTCCTAAATTAAACCCTAACGACCTACCCCCTTCCCCTCATTTGACTCATCTCACATTATCTCTCTATCTCTCTGATTCTCTCTAGAGACTTCCAGACTCTTCTTCTCTGATGAAGCTGGCTCATCTTCTCCGGCTACCTCTGTTGCCGGAAACCATGGGTCCTCACTCCTCTTAGCTTCATGGCTCCCTCCTACACCGGGTATCACTGTCCGGAGGTCCTTAGGAGATCTTGAAGCGGTTCACCTCACCCCATGACTGTTCATGCCTTCTCGGGTCACCCTTGGCGCGTCCGAGTAAGATCTTCCCTTCTCCCGCCAAAACTTATGGTTTCTGAGCCGATTTTCTCTCTTTTTGGGTTATCTCACTAAAACCCTAATTGTTGGCTCTCGATTTTTTAGATCTATGACAGATCTGGATGTATTCTGAGTTATTTTTGCTATTTTCCTTAAAGATTCCGAGTTTTCTTTAAAAATGAGTCTTAATATTCAAGCTAGGGTTTCTTAACACCTTTCTGAAAAAAAGAATGATTTTCTTTTTGATTTTAAGTATTATTCTATGATTTCTACTATGTTTGCACGATTTATTTGTGTTTTTCCTTCATCTGACTAACTATGTTGGAAACCCTAAGTGGCTTTGCCTTAATCTTAGGGTTCTGAGTCCGTTTTGATGATTTTGTTCGTTTAATCTGTATGTGTACATGTTTCCCACGAATGTTCTGAGCTTTTCTGTGACTTTACCATATTTTGTTCATTAGGGTTTTTGATCTTTGTGTCCTCTACTCGTATCATGTTTACTCCATTTTTTCCGTTAGTCATTTTACTATGTTCTAACTTAAATCCCTGATTTATGTGATTCTCTTACCCTACTATTCTTGCTTATGCTATGTTTTCTCCATTCAGTTGCAATACTTTCCTTTGGTTACTATTGCCTTCTAGCGGAATCCCTGATTCCCTGTGATTGGTATCCTCTATTCTCGACTGATTTCAATCTTTAAAATATTCTCTTGCCTTATTTTTGGTTAATTATGCTGTCAACTGATTCTTAACATTTGTTTCCTTAATTAGGACTCTATGAACCTAGCCTAATTACCAGCTCTATACTTACACTATTTTGAAGTATTTCTTTATTTGTTATGTTCCAATCATATTTTGATTTTCTTCCATATTGGTTACCTGTTGTTACCGTTTGAAAGTTAACCCCTTAATTAGAGGAAGTACTTAAACTGATTGATTCTGATTCCTTTAATTGTTGCATGACTTTGATCTACACCTTATTTACTACTACTATATATATATATATATATATATATATACCCGGCCTCTTATTTTTTGAAATACACGAACTAATCTGTTCAACTCTCTCTCTCTCACAATTAAAAACTCTCTGATCTCTCTCTCTTTTCTGCTAGTTACTGCTATTCTAAGTTAGCCGGCTGCAAGCCAAGGCTAACTATTGTGCATCTCCTACTTCCTGTTTGTATTACTGCTTTCTTCACTTCACTGGTATGTTCTAATTCAGATTTCAGTTCTCAAACCAACATGTTTCTATTGCTATTGCAATTCACTGTGTTTCTAATTTTCTTTTACTTATTATTTTGTTGTTCAACATGTAACTAGGATCCTGAACTCCCCTCTGCCTGTTAAGTTTATGCTTTACTTGTCTAGGACCATCATGTTTTTTTATACTTAGCACTTGATTCTTATGTGAATTTCCATGCCTATGACTGGTACATTAGTTTATCATGGTCTTAGTTGTTTTGTTAATCTAATCCGGTAATTTACTGTACCCCTGATCCTCTGAACCCTTAGGAGCTTATGATTGCATGCCTATATGTGTTTCTGCTTGCTACATGTTTGCCTTTACATTCTCTGTATTTGTCCCTCAAATCCCATTACCCCTGCTTGTGATTGTTGGACTATCCCTAGTCCTTTATGTGATGTTGAACTTTTATTCCAATCAAGTTTCCCTCTTCAAAACTGTTTTTCTTACTTACCCTTTGTCAAAACTGTTTTCTTACTTAAACCTTTTAAAAAAATAAAAAGCACTCTCACATATACTCTTAGAAGTGTAGGTTCTGCCCCTTCTGTGTGAGCACTGCCTTGGGACCCTTGAGCTCCTTCTGAACTTTGACACACAGAGGCTGGCCATTCCACACTGCACTTATTCTATTTTGGCTATGAAATCTGGGTGTGAGTGATGCGTGGCTAGAATTCATAGTTTTAAGCATTATATACCTTACATTTTATGTGCTTTTGTGATAAAAATACACATTATATGTGCATAATGGAGTCTACTTCATGTGTAGGTGAATTGTAGATGGAAGCCGAGCTAAATGGGTGCATAAACGTCAAAAATACGCTCAAGAGTCGAAAAGGAGTGACCCTGGCCATACCCGGGCGTTTGGCCACTAAAGCCAGGCATGCCCAGGCGTTAGCCAGGCGTTTGATCCCTAACGCCAGGTCTGCCCAGGCGTTAGGGGGCGTTTGGGGCTTAACGCCTGGGTGCCTGGTCCAGTCAACTCCAAGTTTTAAAGGTTTTTAAGTGTTTCCCGGTTCGAATAGAAGTCTCGTACACGTTTAGGGTTTATCCCAAACATATGAATAGACCCAATAACACAACTTTGAGAGGAGGATGCCATTTTTAGAGAGAATATACACACAACATCATTGAAGAAGCAAAGGATTATCAGTTTTCTTCATCTTAATCTAGTATTTTCCATTGATGCAAGAACTTATGCAATTGCTTAATTCTAGTATGAGTGGCTAACACCCATTGTTCTGGGGTTGTGGTTTAGTCATGAATTTTCTTATTCGATATCAACTTAACCTTGATAATATCGCTCAATGTATGGTTGTTTCTTCAATTCTGCGTTTAATTGCTTAATTGTTTGGCCAACAATTTGGTTCTATATACTCTCTATGTTATGCTTGGGAAAGCCGTATATAGATTAGAGAAGAATTGAAGAGAGCGCGGTATTAACCCTTTAGGGGAGAGGATTTGTGGTTAGGATAGGAATATACCTAGTCACTGTGCTTAATTAAACATCANGAATGGTGAATTGATCACAACCCTGGAATATTTGTCTCTATTGAATACACAACAATATTCTCGTTACTTGATTATTAGTTCATATAATCGTAGAATAAATTAGTTATATTCTTGGATTTTGTTTTGGCTTGGTTAAATAGCAATTAGAGTGATTCAATAAGTAGTTTACGCAAGTCCCTGTGGGTTCGACATTCAATTTAACATTATATTACTTGCTACGAACACGTATACTTCCGTGTGCGGTTTGGGACCAACAAGTTTTTGGCGCCGTTGCCAGGGACTTTAATATAGACTACTTTTTAGTTACTTGATTTAATTGTTTATTTCATTGAGTCTAACGTCACGTGAATTTTGCTCTAATATCAGGAACTTTGAGTGAATGCGTAGGGTTAGAAGCCAGGATAGACTTGACGGCTTTGACCCCAAACCTGAGAGATCATTTCACAGGAGATTGCGAGAAGCAAGAGATACAGACAATCTTCATGAATTTATCGATTTCCTGTGAACATGACAGAGGAACAACACATGGCGGTTCAGGAGGTGGCAATGCCAAGCATTGCTAATGTCACCTCCAGCATCGTGAAGCCCAGAATCACTGGGCACTTTGAGCTGAAACAGAGCATGATCCAATTACTTCATGCAAACGAGCAGTTTTTGGGTCTTCCACACGAGGATCCACAACAACACATTTTGAAATTCTTGGAGATTAGTGATACTTATATCACTAACGGGGTCACGCCAGATTATGTTAGGCTCACGCTTTTCCTATTCTCTATATTGGGCGAAACAAAGCGATGGCTGAAGGCAGAACTAGGTAATTCCATCACAACATGGAACGATCTGGCGAAAAATTTCTGGCAAGGTTCTTCCCTTCAGGAAAGACCGCAAAGATCAGGAGTGAGATAGTCTCCTTTAGGCAGAAAACAGGTGAATCATTATATTCAGCATGGGAAAGGTTCAAGGGGATACTCAGAGACTGCCCTCATCACAATCAGACAAACAAGGTGTTAGTTCACACTTTCATTGAAGGACTCCATCCACAAACAAAAATTGTGGTAGATGCAGCAACTGGAGGTCAGGTGTTGGAGAAGAATTATGATGAA
>ML347935.1:0-15954 GCA_005239505.1 Nicotiana paniculata | reverse complement strand
ATATATATATATATATATATATATATATATACTCTGGATCTCAAGAGCTATCCTGCTCACATAACGTCTCTGCTACGCGGGACCTCAACACATAAGAAATTATCAAAGTCGTTTCACAACTCGTACATCACAATCACAATAACACATAAATTCGACGAAGACGGAACAACACCCGTTGTTCTAATACCTTTCCATGAAAAGCGCTCTACTGAAAGGAACATGTCTGGCTCACACGGAGCCCATAATCATATTTAAATCCATCCACAAACATTGAGCCACCTCGCTCGCACCAAACTAGGCTATTAGCTTTTGCCTGGGTCCATATTAACCCACTTTTTTTTTCATAATACACTAGAACAACCATCATCACCGGGACTAACACCCCATAATCCATAATCAACTGAACCAAACGCCCTCCAGGCGTAAATTCTCAATTGAGCAATATTGCACTTCTTTATACTCAGTCCAAATCTGAAATCCATCAAGTGACTACATGTCACACTTTATACAATATTTTCGCAGTCATGCTTCCACGACCTTCCACACAAGGCAACAAGTCTGCCCATCCATAACACCGACAACACTAAGGCCGCAAAACACATCAAGAACCCATGACCAGGGTACAAAGCCCCTTTCACCGAATATCAAATCTCAGGTGACACTGAAGATAATACCAGCCTACACTGAACTTTCAAATCACCTTTCCTTTGTCTTCCGAGCTCATGACATCCTTATAAACATCGGACATAAATTTTGATTCTTAATCCCAGTTACATACTGCTTCCCGCACTTAACATACCAACATGAGGTAGCGCAAGAATTCCATCATAACTTTCGAACCACCAATAGGGCGGACACTTCATCATATAGAAACCTTTTACTTATCTCAATTCAAGAGTACCATCTCATCACACGAGTGAATTCCCATTATTACCCAATCATGCAAATCTTAAGTGGTAGTCTATACCACCATAACCCTTCCGGGGTCCGCCTATACCTGATAGGCCATAGCCTCAAATGCTCCCACATAAAATCCGTTACGATGGTCGACAAGCCCCGCACACACCGGCACAAACCATATGCATAACCAAATCACATCAAAGGGACCAATCACTGTCGCAAATGTACCATTTCAACCATGGCTAATCAATCTATCTTCTTTTAATCATCATTAATTGCCTCAGGAACAATAACAACTCCCTTCAATCCATAGAAAACTCAACCCTCACTCATCCAGAGTGACCTTGATTCACGAGACTATGCTGCCCAAATCTCGCAACCCGTCTCATACCCTTCTGATAATCTTTTCTTCAATCCGGAGTCTATTTCTCTCACTTCTCCAATATTATCTTGCATGTTGAAACATATCATAGAACATTCCAACCGTCCTCATTTTTTTTCTCAGAGATTACTCTGCAAAAGATCGATTCTCGATCATACTGCTGCCTGAAATCCTTAATTGCCGTATTCTTTAACTTTTAAACTCACTAGGACCGCTATTGAGAGTCACCCACTCTGACTGGCCCCGAATACAATCAACCCCAAGGCTCTCCTAGCACAGGAACACCTTTTCAATGAAACACGTGACTGAGTCACTATCCTTACAACTCGCCCATGCCTTAAGCATAAGGTCTGAATCTTCCAAAGCATAACCCTGATCCGACAGGGCCAACTTTTGCACATATTCATCAAATCCCACGCACAATTACCATTTTACTCCTTTTTCCTTAGCTGAAATAACTTACCAACACACCGAAAATCCTCAACCCCAGGCGAAGACAATCATACAACCCAACTGCAGATGGTGGGACTCCCCCACTTAACCCGAAGCTACTCCTTGCACCACTTCTATACCCTGTTGAGATCCTTCCTCCTTTGATAACATGATCTTGCTCAGCCAACCCGTCCAAATCTTCCAAATTCTCTTGCTAACACTCCCTAAATACTCGAATTCTTTAGCACCATTCACACATTCTATCTCCTACCGACTAGCCACTAGGACCCCTCACAGAACCTGCTAACCCCGCCATTGCTAACCTATCCCCAGAAGACAACCCACCTGTGGAAATCACCCGCGGACACCTTCCAACGACGCTGAAATGCACGCTCGCTGCGACTTCAATACCTCATCCTACGCCCTGCTTTATTTACCAACTTACTATCCGTTTTCTCCTCATGGACATCCATTAAATGTGCGACAATATCTCCAAATTCCAAGTTGTGTTGCCGCTCCCCCACTTTGCGACTGCTTGACTTCCGCTTCTTACACCTGGCCTCCTAGAAATGGAACCACCGCCTAGCCTCATTCTAGGATCATTCTTTGCCAACCGCATTCTTCGATACTTCCTCTCAATACTCTGACCCCACGCAACCGAAGAAACCATAGCACAGACAAACCTAACACATTCTATTCGAACAATGACGGCGACTACACGTCACAGGTGCATATCCCACCTCACTTGAAGACACCGAGTCTTACTACCTTATCAACCCCAACCGGACCATTCATAACCCAAATGCCATTCCTCTACCGGCACAAAAGCACTGAAACCTTGAAATCCCACTCTGAGAAGACCTCCCTTCAAACCATTCATCTTCCCCAACATACTGGCAAACGTTCTATCATCATATCGACACCGCGCAACAATCAATTGCAACCATCATCACTACCCGAGCACAACCTTAAGGCTCCCAGAAACACAGCTACTGAGCTGAAACAACATATTACCCTTTTCACAGGGCCATAACAGCAACCACAAACATTTACACATGGAAGCATCTCGAATTACATTCGTAGCGCCATTTCCATTTCCTCAAATTCCTGATCCATAGCAAGCGCTTCGCGACGCGTAAGATTGAGTAGGAATGAGCATAGGCATAAGCCTCAATGGAATCAACTCGCACGATGAAGAATCAAAAAGGGAAGTACTCCTAACATCCCTGTAGCCTCTCGAAGATAAGTACAGACATCTCCGTACCGATCCGCAAGACTCTACTAGACTCGCTCATGACTCGTGAGACCTACGGGAACCTAGCGCTCTGATACCATGTTGTCACGACCCAAAATCCCTAAGGTCGTGATGGCGCCGGACATCAATGTCAGGCAAGCCAAACCATTAATTAATTGAAATAACATTCCGATTTTAACATTTATGAAAACATTCCGTTCACTTTATTACATGATACTCAAATTAAGGTCTGTTAACTACAAACAGTGATTAAAAGATTTCACTTAAGAGATTATGTCCCAATACATATCCCAGAACCCGGTGTCACAAGTACATGAGCAATTTCTAAGAATTTATACAATCATTACAAAAGTCTGTCCGAAATACAACTGGACAACGAAATTTAAAATGAAGAAACACAGTATGAAGGTGACTCTCTCAGCTGCGGATCGCCTCTGGATGGTGCAACTCGCCCAAGTCTCCGAATCGTCCACATTGCTATGAAAGTACCTGTGTAATAAAATGCACAGCAAGTGTAGCATGAGTACAAAAACAACATGTACTCAGTAAGTCGCCCGCCTAACCTTAGAGAGGTAATGACCAGAGGTCAAATTTGACACTCACTAGGGTCCAACAACATAATGTATGACAATATATGGTGAAATACAGTAGACATGTAAGGTAAGGCAGTTAAGCAACAAAATATATATGAGGCACAACATTCCGAGAAATTTCAAAAGATGAGTGAATAAGTAGTTTCCCTTTCATTTCCCCCCAAATATCTGTCAAGTCCTTATCCACGAAGTTTTTTAACAATCTATATCCTTAAGTCAATTTAACAATTTAAGTCACAAGGGCTAAGTCATATGTGTGTGTGTCCACATATATATATATATATATATATGTATATATATATGTGTGTATATGCCGATGGTCGTTCGGCCCGAACCACAATAAAAATAAGCTGTGCACTGCTAAGGATCGAACGGCCCGTCCCATAAGTGCATTCTTTCAAATTAATCATAAAGCTTCCCTCGCTCGCGAATCATACCTGCGACTCGGGTGCTGACACATTTATACATACTTAATATAAAGCTACCCTCGATCGCGAATCATACTTGCGACTCGAGTGCTGACTCTTATACATAATTAACATAAAGTTTCCCTCGATCGCGTATCATACCTGCGAATCGAGTCTGACTCTTATACATAATTAACATAAAGCTTCCCTCGATCGCGAATCATACCTGCGACTCGAGTGCTGACACATTTCCACACATTTAAATCAACATTTTTTTTAAGAAAATAGTTTTCTCAGGGAAGTAAAGAAGTAGAATCCTTATTAAAAGAAGCATGAAACATAGGTTTTGAAATCATTTGTTTTTGAAACTCATTTGTCAAGTTTAATGATATTCCACGATACAACCCAATCCAAGTACACATATATGCACAACGGACCAACTCTCTTCCAAGAGGGTTAACAATATGAACTATAGCTTTCTTTTAGACATTCAATTACGTCGTCGATTATATTAGCAGTTTAATGTTACAGGCAGGATTACAGGTATAACACGTAAGGCATGCTGGTGGGTCCTAGACTACCCGGATATGGCATAATAGTAGCTACGCACAGACTCCCGTCATCTCGTGCGCGCGTAGCCCCCAAATATAATAGCATGTATTGAATTAATTCACCTAGGGGGCGATTCCCCCTTACGAAGTTAGAAAGGAGACTTACCTCGCTCCGAAACTCCAACACCGGCTTCCAACCCCCTCTGATGACTCCAACGGACGAACAACGCTCCGAACTACCACATAAATGACAAAGCAATGAAAATTCATCCTAATACCCACAACAAATTCAGATTATATACTTTTCCAACCCCATTCGGTGAAATGACCAAAATGCCCTCGGGTCCACATGCCCGGAAATCTAAAATTCTCGAAGATACATTTTACCCATAGCCTTACTAACTCAAATATATAATTTACTCAAATATTCATGCTCAATTCGTGGTTAAAAATCCAAATTTTCCATATTCTACGTTTCTTCAAAGTTTTCCCAAATTTCCTACCAATTTCATGTTCAAATCCATGCAAGATCACATATTTAACTTAGGAATGAGAAGAATTCACTTACCTAGTGATGCTTGCTGAAAACCTCCCTCTTGAAGCTCCCAAAATCGCCACACCAAAATGAGAGAAATGAAGAAATGGCCAAAAAATCCGTTCTTAAAACACCCCACTGCCTCCAGCCATTTTCACACCTGCGGTGCAATAGCCGCTCCTGCAGCTCCGCACCTGTGGAAACTCCATCGCAGGTGCGGCTCTGACTCAACCCAGCAATTCCCGCTCCTGCGATCCCTCTTCGCACCTACGATTCCGCAGGTGAGACCAAACTCCCGCACCTGCGGTCCCTCAGCTCCTGACCCAATCTCGCTCCTGCGGCGACCAAGCCGCACCTGCGGCCAAATCCTCGCAGGTGCGGATCACACCCGATGACATAAATCTTCACTTCTTCAAACTTCAATTCTTGATCCGACAACCACACGGAATCCCCCCCGAGGCCCCCGGGACCCCGTCCAATCATACCAACCTGTCCCAAAACATAACACGGACTTGCTCGAGCCCTCAAATCACATCAAACAACACCAAAATCACGAATCACACTCAAATCCAATTCTTTAAGAACTTAGAATTTCAAACTTATACATCCGACGTCGTAACCTATCAAATCACCCCTGATTGACCTCAAATTTTGCACACAAGCCATATTCAACATTATGGACCTGCTCCAACTTCCGGAATCACATTCCGACCTTGATATCAAAACTTCCACTTCCGGTCGGATTTCCCAGAAACCTTCAAATTTCTATCTTTAGCCAAATGACTCCAAAATGACCTACGGACATCCAAATTCACTTCCGATCGCGCTCCCAATTCCAGAATCACCATACGGAGTTATTCCCAGACTCGGAATCCCAAACGGACATTAACCTCACTGGTATGCACTTCAATCCCAAATTTATGAAATCCTTCTAAAATGCTAACTACCACAATAGACGCCGAAACGCTCCCGAGTTATCCAAAACCCGATCCGGACATACACCCAAGTCCGAAATCATCATACAAACCTGCTGGAACCTTCAAATCCTGTTTCGGAGATCGTTTACTCAAAATTCCAATCTTAGTTGATTTCTCCAACTTAAGACTTCTGAGATGAGAATTTTCTTTCCCAATCAATTCTAAACTTCCTGGAATTCAATTCCGACCATGCCCACGGGTCATAATACCTGAAATGAAGCTGCTCACGACTTGAAACCGCTGAACGACGCGCTAGAGCACAAGACGACCGGTCGGGTCGTTACACTTTACCATGATTATTCCTTGTGAACGAGTTCTACTGTTTCCTTGTGATTTAAAGTCCTTGTATTAATTTACTCGTCGTACTTTGTAATAACGTCATTGTTGCTTTGTGCTTGATGTGGTGATGTACGAATTTTTCTGCCGTGCTATAATTGTTATCTTTGTTGGTTGCACTATATATTTAAATTGGGACTACGGACGTATTACGGGAGATCCCCCAGCACTGCATATTTATTTTGGGACTACGGATGTATTCCGTGAGATCCCCCTGTACTGCATATTTATTTTGGGACTACGGACGTATTCCGGTAGATCCCCCTGTACTGCATATTTATTTTGGGACTACAGACGTATTCAGGGAGATCCCCCAGCACTGCATATTTATTTTGGGACTACGGACGTATTCCGGGAGATCCCCCTATACTGCATGATAAATTCAGAACTATGGGACGGGATCCCAGTAGATTTATCTTGAAGAAACTATGTTTGAAAGACATTTATTTGAAAAGGTATATTTGAAAATTATTTATCTTGAGGGAACTTTGTTTGAAAAACATTTATTTGAAAATACATTCGAAAAGTATTTATCTTGAAGAAAACTATGTTTGGGAGACATTCATTTGTAAAAGTATATTTGAAAAACATTTATTTTGAAAGAACTACGTTTGAATGTTTTCTATATGCAAAGTTGATATTCGAAGGAAGTATATTTCAAAGAATTTTCTATTTGGAAGGATTATATTTTAAAGTTTCCAATATAAAACTTGCGGGTGAAAGTTTACACTTGAAGATTTTGACCAATTTAGTGAGGTTGTTGGCTAAGGCCTGATGTGGAAACTATTGCAGTTCTGAGTTACTGCTTGCCCTTACTGTATTGTGATTTCCGGGCTAGGGTTGTGTTTCCGTCCATCCTTCTGTGTATTATTCTGGTGTTCCATTACTGTTTGCCGTTTTCCTTCCTTATTGTAGTTGTTATGTTGTTAGCCATATTGTATAGACATTAGATAGATGTCATGTTCCGTTATTTCTGTACTTATGCCTATTTAGTTTATTAGACTAGTGAGTGTCTTGACTAGTCCTCGTCACTACTTCACCGAGGTTAGTCTTGATACATACTGGGCACCGATGTGGTGTGCTCATACTACACTTCTACACATTGTTTTGTGCAGATCCAGGTATTGATCATTAGTAGCTCTACGAACCCTTGCTGAAGAGACTCAAGGTAAACCTGCTGCCGCGTTCGCAGGCTTCAGAGTCACCTTCTTACTTTGTTTCCAACTGTTTTACTCATTTCCAAACAGTTGTATTTAGAAGTGTAGTTAACTCTGTAGAACTTATGACTTGTACTACCGGTTTTGGGGGAATTGTAAATTTTTGCAAAGATTCTATATCGAGACTTTAGTTTTTCTTTATTATTGTTGTTTTTCAATGAATGTTAGGCTTACCGAGTCCCTAAGACTAGGTGCCATCACGATACCCAACAGAGGAAAAATTGGGTCGTGACACCGAAGCAACCACAACAGGATTGAGAACAACAGTATTTCCTAAGAGAAATTAAGGTACTGTAGACAGACCTAGAATCATGAAAACCTTAGATTCATATATTGCCGTTGAGATTGGAAGTTCACTGGACTTTGGGGAGAGAAACTTAATTTGGTGTGAGAAGTTGTAGAGTCCTTTGGAAAAAACCAGAGTAGTTGACAATAACAGGTTGCGCCTCTTTTTCGGTTTTTTTTTCCAGTCCCTTTTAGTGAAGTAATATTTTTATTTTAATATATGTTCCATAGACATTTATTGGTAACTATTCTGGAAAAAAAATTCTCTTAAGTACAGCAGGAAAGTTAATTTTTTATATTACAATTATAGTTCCAATTAATTGAAGAAGGAGTTAGCCTATAACAAAACTCTACCTCTTTCCGGAGTCCCCCATCCTTAGAAAGTCAAAAAATTCAGGACGATCAGAACATATTTCAGTAGAAGGACTTCTTTTTGTGAATAAAAAAAGTGATAATTATATAATGGAAACTGGAGCAGAGGGTTAGTAGTCATACATATACATACCAATAAAGAGCAATTCTCAGAAGTGTGTGATGGCATTGTAACTCTTTGAGCAAAAACCAACAACTAACAATGGAAACTTAACTATAAAACCAAACAACTAATCAAGTCCCTACTATGAGACAACTGATGATTTTATGATATGGAAAACAGAAGCCAAGCGAAGCAGGAGTTAGGCCATTATTAATATTAGCAAATCTTCATGGTTAAGTAGCTTTATCCATGGGAGAAACCCAAGTTGTCTCCGATTCCATCTTGTAAAGGCAGTTTAGATTGTAAAATTTGCCCGTAAATATAATTTTGGACCATTTATGTATTTTTTGTATTTAACTTATCTTTTAAATATATTGCTTAGATGCTATAGATATATGGAATGCAATATGAAAAAGAAATCGTAGTCTATGCGACTATATATTTTGTCCATTAGAGTATATTTGGAGCGTTTATGCATAATCTTAACGGATATGCATAAATATTCTTCGGATGAAGATATATGGATTTTATAATTGGTCACCTTCCAACAAATTTGTCATTGTTATGAAGTTTTACCACGTCGTCTCCGCTGGTGCATATTTGGTCTCAACACGTGCCATAATTAAGTTTCACTACTGCATATCAAAGGAACTCTATGCCATAAGTTTCTCTCTGTTGTTGCATAGTCTTCCACAAGTTATAGTTTATGCTTTTGCTTATAAAAGTGGTGTTATGTTTGATATTTATTCTTTATGTATATGTTATTCAGGGAGCTATAATGGGGCCACTAATAACTACAGTCCTAATTGAAATCAAGGATTTGTATGTTGAATTTGTTTAGGAATGGAACACAGAACAAGGTTAACAACTCTAAGTTTCTAATGCATGGTGAAATGAAAAGCGTGCTAAGAAAGGTTGCTTCGACATGTCCACCAGTAGTGGAAGATCAGAAGCCATGAGAAGTGATGCAACTTGTTTGATGAGGAAATATTGTACGTACCGAACATCTTCTTGATTAATGTTTTGTTTTGTGTGCTGCTTGTATTGGACTCTCATCGTCAATGTTCTAGCGTAATTGGAAGTTAGTTATTTCTCCAGTTTTGTTAATTTGTGTTCATAATTTGGTGCTCCAATATTTTCATGCCCCTGCAGTCCTTGGCGTTCTTGTTTTTCATAAACAGTAGCATGATCAATGCCCTTAGCCTCAGCACAAGGTGATCTATGCGTCTCTTCAGGGAAGTGGGAGGCGTGGGGATTCTCCAGAGTTCGTGCTCCAATTTTATGCACATGCAATCCTTGTTCTTCTAATTTCCCATGGGCAACATGATCAGTGCCCTTAGTTTCACGAGTCTCGACAAAAGGTGGTTTATGCCTCATATATTTGTGCTTATAGATTCATCTTCCTACTCACCTGGAATATGTATCAGCTGATTGCTCATCAACTTTTAGCATGCACATGATTTATAGACTTGACAATTTATTTTTGCAGCTAAAAAGAGTTAAAAGAACGGGCAGCATGACGAAAATATTTGAGTTTCCTAGCCTTTGGCTTTTATATGGCATATGTGACTGAATGGTTATTGGTAAAGAGTTAGCATTGTGTCTTCCAAGTGTGAAACCTTGTAAATGGAAGTATATCCCAATCTGTTTTTTTTTTTTTTTGTGAACTTATTTTTATGTTTATGTAATTATGTTCATGAATTATTGAGGAATAATCCAATAAACCAAATTTCAGATTTATATCATTCTTTGTGTCTTCTATCTAGCAAAGCAGACAGACATCATTGAATAGTTTTTGTTTTGTTTTTCAGATAACTGTATCATCGATTGTCTTGGGATTTCCTTTTTCAGTCACAAACTCAAAGTCAGTAAGCAGCCTCTTATTGCCTTGTTCCTTTTCTCCATATCTCAGTTTAAGACATTCAAACTTCAAAGACATCTTAAATTACTAAGATAGCTAGGTGTCGAAAACCTCAACCTTGCACTTGGGTCTTAGTTTGATGAGTCTCGGCAAAAGGTGATTTGCAGTGCCCTTAGTTTCATGACTCTCGGCAAAAGGTGAGTTTCACCCATGGATGTTGGCCTTGCAAATTCGTCTTGCCTCTGCAAAATTGGCCTATGCACTTCTTCATTTTTCATCTTAGCATGATCGTGCCAATCCTCCTTTGGGCTAGTTGGATTCTCTAAATTGACCATTGGCCCAATATCCTTTTTTTGAATATATTTACTCCAAATAGCATCTAACCATACATAATGCTAATCTTTCTGATATACTTTACATGACAAAACTAATATTTGTAGAGTCAATAACAGGATGTTTGCCTAAAATGACCTCGAAAAGTTAGTGTTCAAAGCTAAATGTTTCATTTTGTGTTAATAATCAACCTCAAGGGCAAAGCGAGGCTGCAAATATATGTGGGCATCGAACACATTACATAAACCAGAAACATACTAATATTATTGAGATACGCGCCTGTGATTGTAGACAATATATTTGGATGGTGACGTTGTTCCAGAAGTATAATAGACACTGAAACTATGTAAAATATTTATTTCTGTTTTACCACTCAACAAAAATCCACTGAATCTGCAATTATACATTGAATTGCATGTTCATAAGTGCCGAACCCTGAAGGCTACTCCCACCAGGATTTATGTATCCTCCCAGAAAGAATACTTAAAGTTTTACAAAAATAAAGGCTTTCAAGCATTGCCACCGGACATTGTTTGTAACGACCCGATCAGTCGTTTCGAACTCTAGTGCGTCCTTTGGAGGTTTGAGACCATGAGCAGCTTCACTTCAGGTATTATGACTTGCACGCATGGTCAGAATTGAATTCCGGGAGTTTTGGAGTTGATTTATAAAGAGAATTCTCATTTCGGAAACTTTAAGTTGGAAGAATTTGCTAAGGTTGGATTTTTAGTAAACGAACTCGAAATCGGGATTCAAAGGTTCCAGCAGGTTCGTATGATGATTTTGAACTTGGGCGTATGTTCGGATCGAGTTTTCGATGATCAAGGAGTGTTTCAGCTCATATTGTGGAAGTTGGCATTTTGGAAGAAATTCATAATTTGGGTTGAAGCGCATCTTAATGTTATTGATGCCCGTTTGGGATTCTGAGTTTGGGAATAGCTCCGTATGGTGATTCTGGTATTGGGAGCGCGTCCGGATATGAATTTGGAGGTCCGTAGGCCATTTCGGGGTCAATTGGTGAAAGTTATAAATTTGAAGGTTTTTGAGAAGTTTGAACAGAAGTGAACTTTTTGATATCAGGATCGGATTCCAATTCCATAAGTTGGAGTAGGATCGTAATGTTGAATATGACTCGTGTGCAAAATTCGGGGTCAATCGGATGTGATTTGATAGGTTTCGGCATCGAATGTCAAAATTGGAAATTCTAAAGTTCATTAGGCTTGAATTTGAGTGCGATTCATGGTTTTGACGTTGTTTGATGTGATTTGAGGTCTCGAGCAGGTCCGCATTATGTTTTGAAAGTGGTTGGTGTGATTGGACGGGGTCCCGGGGGCCTCGGGTGGATTCCGGGTGGCTAACGGATCGCGTTTGGACTTGGGAGGAAGGATGAGGCAGTTGTTATCTAGTGCGATTGCACATGTTCAAAAGGGGCCGCAGGTGCGAGGTCGCGGGGGCGAACCAGTGGTCGCATGTGCGGTGAGAGAAGAGGCTGGGGCCACAGGTGCGAGGGCAGGTCCGCACCTGCAAAGGCGCAGATGCAGAGAAGGAAGGCGCATGTGCGGAGTCTTGCTAGGTGGAGGGGATGCACAAGTGCGAGGTGTTGTCCGCAGATGCGGCAGTTCGACCGTAGGTGCGGAGGTCGGGTTTGGGCAGTGTGTTATTTTAAAATGAGGGTTTGGCTCATTTTCACCACATTTCCTCCATGGGAGCCGAAGTTGGAGCAACTTTGGAGTGCTATTTTCATCACCAAGCACGAGGTAAGTGGTTTATACTAATTTTTGAGTTAAATACATGAGTATATATGGATTAGAATATGAGAATTAGGGAAAATTGTGGGGTTTTGGTAGGAAACCTAGAAATTGATATTTTTGGATTCTGACCACGAGATAGGAAATGGGATTTGAAATAAATTATATATTTGAGTTCGTGAGGTTATGGTTAAACTTCATCTTCGAAATTTTTTGGAATCGGGGCACGTGGGTCTGAGGGTGATTTTTATCGACTTTGTAATTGGGGTTAGAAATTGTTATAAATTGAATTGTTATGACTAATTGAGTATACATTTATGAGTTTGCATAATTATTGACTAGTTTTGGAGCGTTGTGCATCAGTTTGAGTTGTCGGAAGGGCTTGGAAGCCGGTTATGAAACTTTAGAGCGAGGTAAGTCTCCTTTCTAACCTTGTAATAGGGAATTGTCCCCATAGGTGAAATAATTAATTATGTGCTACTATTGTGGGGGCTACGTACGCACGAGGTGACGAGAGTCCGTGCGTAGCTACTATTATGCTTATGTCCGGGTAGTCTAGGACCCAAAAACATCTTTACTTGCCGTATTTATAATTTTTCTGATAAATTTAAAATCCTTAAATCCTATAGAATTTGGCAAATGAATTTCTAAAAAGATTAAACACCATCTTCTTGACCATTAAAAGAGAAATTTGTCATATCCTTGGGTAATTATTTCCTGACATAGTCGGGGTTGACTGTGAGTGTGTGTATTTATGTGTAACTGCGTCGTAAATATATTCCGCGAGCGGGGTGACTATTTCCACTACTCTCATGGGAGCGGGCCGTACGCCACGGCAGGTTAATAGATGCATCTATGGTTCGCACCATTCGATCCTTCAGCAATGCACGTTTTACTATTTTGTTGGATCGGGCCGTACAACCCCGGCATTACTTGCGCATAATATTTGCTGGGTACTTACTGTGATTTGAACTGTTTAATTTCCTGGAGATATAAGTTGTCAATTGAAATGATGGAAACTGAAATATTAATTATGAAAGAAGTTTTCCCTTCATGTTGTTAATTGTTATTTAATTATGACATCCATGCTTAGCGTCACATTTAAATATATTAATTTGACCTCTAGTAAGTGTCACGACCCGATTTACCCTCCGAAGGTGTCGTGATGGCACCTAGTCTCTACGACTAGGTAAGCCTACTATAACGGGGAAAAACTTAAATAAAATGCAAGCAATAAAGGGGAATAGGGGCAATGACATAAGTAACGTACTGGCCGCTCGGCTCATACAAAACATAACTTCCCAAAACCCGTAATATCACAGACAGTCACAAGCTTCTAACACTACTATAGCTCTAACAAAAACTGGAAAAGGTACATAAGAACGTGTCTACAATATAGAATAGAAGGAGACTCGGAGGATCCTGCGGACGCGGCAGAAATACCTTGTAGTGTCCCAGAATCAGCAGCAGGGACTAACCACGAGGCTGATAGCTCGTACCTGGATCTGCACACAAAAACATGTGCAGGAAATGGGCATGAGTACACCACATTTGGTACCCAGTAAGTGCCAAGCCTAACCCCGGTCAAGTAGTGACGAGGTCAGGTTAAGGATCTACTGGATTACTAAATAAGTTAGTTTAAAATAGTACAAAAGATAGGTAATGTCTACAGTAAACAGTTTAAGGAAAACAACATAAGTTTTACAGTAAAGAAAATCCTCGACTCAACACAATATATAACAAAGTGGCATCTCCCGGGATACCGTCTCATAGTTCCAAATGATTATGCAGTACAGGGGGATCACCCGAAATATGTTCGTAGTCCCAAAATAAATATGCAGTACATGGGGATCTCCCGGAATACGTCCGTAGTCCCAAAATAAATATGAAATGCAGATGAATACCGGATAAGGGTAGATGAGCTTGACTAATTAATAGTCAAGATCACCCCACAATAATGCACAAAACAGCAGCATAAGTGGCTGAAATTCACCTTTTAAAAGGTTAAAAGGTGTAGTTAAAAAGGGCATTAGGGTGAGAGATTTGAACCCTCAAATGGTCAAATCCATCCCCTACAAATGCTTAGATGATTAAAACACCACATAGTTAGAATTAGGTAATGTTAAGCACTAAGGCAGGTGAATTCGACTCTTTGATAGTCAAATTCACCCCATGGTAGTGCATAAACAGTAGTTTAGCTTGCTGAAAATAATCCTTCAAAGGATATAAGTGTGTAATTAGGAAGGGCCTTACGGGAAAGAATCTGAACTTGCACAGTGGTTGGATTTACTCCTCAAAGTGCCAACAGTGGCTTGAAGTATTTGACCAAATACTAGCCAAAGTAAGCCTGACTATAAAAGTCTAAACGAAGCAGCATCACTGGATTCGAATCTGACCTCTTCTATGGTCAGATTCTGTCCAGCCAACGCGCAAGAGAATTTTGTATTTGTTTGACATCCTTAGAGTCAAATTTGACCTCGTTAATGGTCAGAATTACTCTAAAAGATGCATAACATATCTGTTATTGAGATAGTTAGGGATGGCAAACGAAAAACTGCAGATGTACAGTACGAAGAATCCAGATATAGAGCAGCTATTTAGGATTTCCATTTTTCTTAGTTTTTTTTCTTTGATATTCATAAAAAATGTATTTTTGCAGAAGCTGTATTTTCGCTTCAGAAATTATAATTTGTTCATTTATGCATTAGGAAACTTGTAAGTCAAATGACTGGACTGTATATTCGTTTTTGTTTATTTTTTTAGCTTTTTGTTTAGTTTATAGTGCCCAAACTATATTCTGAGGCAAATTTTTGGAGTTTTAAAATCTGTTTGCTCTAAAAGTAGCTTAACAGAAATAAGTGTTTAATCAAAAGAGGAAAGGGTATTCAAATCAGTCCACACGAAACCTGTTTGTAAACATTTTTTTTTTGGATTTTTAGAAGCGTTTGTTGCAAGAATTCGTCTGATTCAGTATAAGGGGATTAGTAGATCATTTTTAGTTCATTTTGTATCCTGTCAAAATTTTCTGAAATCAATGTGTGAACACTTTGAATCTGGAAGCATGCGATTAGGTTATTTAAAAAATTGGTAAAAAACGATTAATCTAGAACTGGTAAAACTGCATGTGTTTAGTTCTTTTTGTTAAAAATTACAAGTTCCAGGAAAATAAAGTAAATTTGGCTTACCAATTTGAAGTGAGACCGGTATATAATGTATTCATATGTCTGCGATTCTTATAGGTGTATGTATACTACACGAATAAGGTGCATTTTGATTAATACCTTTTTCTATCATTTACAAAAAATAGAAAGTGAAGACCTTTAAGATTTGATTAAGAGCTGGATTTCCCAATCGATAGTCTTCTCTCATAAATAGCAAACTAGGATGGCCTAACGTGATAAAACGAGGCTAGATGAGGCCATAGCCTATAAGATACTCTTTTAGAATAACGAATACCGTTTAGGAGATCCTATAGGTAAAAATGGATACCCTCAGTTCGAAATTTGGATAAAAAATCAAATATCATACCGAAGTTACCTAACCAACATTCGGGAGCGACAACTCATGTCCCCGTCTTTAAACTTAAAAAATTATGACAAAAATTACATGTTGTAATTACGGGTGCATTTCATGTGGCGAAATTACAATGTGTCCAAAAACAAACAAG